>JAGDQP010000581.1:92742-153405 GCA_022664845.1 Lepisma saccharinum | reverse complement strand
TATATATATATATATATATATATATATATATATATATATATATAAACACAATCCTTTTTACATAAACCATGGAGAACGAAAACTTTTTTTTTTACCTGGAAATATATCGGAACAATTTTACAAACGTAGTTTACAATACATTTTCCTTTTATAATGAAATTATATGTTCTGTTACTGAAATTACATCTAAAATTTTTTTTAAAAAAAAGTTGAAGTACCTTAGTGCTGTGTGTTTCTTTTATTAATCAAGTTTCTGTTAGTCGTTAAATAATAGTCTTAAATATCTCCTTTCGAAGGAAAAAAACGAGTTAAAGTTGCATCATTTATAACATTTAATGTTATGCCGAAAAAGTATTAAAGTATACCTTTCCACATGTTGATACTACGGAATTGAGATTAATATCACAAGCTGGAAGCACCACTGAGTATCACCATGTGCCAAAAATCTATATATGAAAATTTGGCGCTTAGATCGTTCTACTTTTAAAGTCTTCAAATGAGGATGTACTGATTTTTATCTTAAACCGGTTACAGCGTAATTGCCTATAAAATGAAGATTATGGTGAGAATAGGCAAAAGGGTCTTCACCACATGAATATATCTGGTGAACGCTTATAGGATATTCTGAAATAATGGTATTTAATACCGGAAATAAGGTGTTTTGAAAGAGGAGCTATGCTTTGTCCCTACAACTTAGATGTCTTACTGTTTTTTTTATTAACAATTGAAGAATGGAAATACGAAACGTTGTAAGTCCTATTTTTAAAAAAGAAAAAAAAATCACGTTTGTCCACAGGCATGTTCAATGTTGTCCACCGGCATGTCCTCATCCTTGTTCCAAGTGCCAAATCAATCAGAAAAAGGAGAAAATAATCACACACTATGTTGGAAGTCATACGTTAATTCAAGTTAAATCCATTCCGTTTTCTGCTTCTCCTGTAAAATTTCACGTTTGGCACTTAGAACGTTTGGAATTTCTACTCTTCAGTTGTTTTACTTTTGGAATCGCAATGCAGTACTTTATTGAGCCTTCTGAGCATCCTCCTCATTTTGATGTTTCCTCCAAACTTTTAAATTTTGTATTAACCAATATATTTTTATTTGATAAAGTCCTCATTTTGTATCATGATACATTTCTGATTATCTTTTTGCAGTGTATTTTTAAAAGAAAATCCTGTTTCAATTTATCTCTATTAATTTTTACCTCACTGCTTGTAGCAGCAAAATTCTAAAAGTCAAATTTACCATGCTTGCTACTAAATTGAGAATTTTTAAACGTGATTGAGGCATTACTGCTTCACGTAACTCCTCTTGGCCGGGGCTTCTGATGAAGTTCTGTAATTCTATTCTTACATATTCATGTCCAGTAAGAATAGTTGTATGATATCAGATATTACAAGGTAATATTGTCTGTTCCTGCACATCAGAACTTGTGCTTAGCTGAGTGTTAAACGTTCTCGCTTTTGGTGCCAATTGTGCCGGGTTCGGTTCCCTGTTTGAACTTCCAATTTCTTCGTTGGCTCAGCATCTTGATTCCACTTGGGGAACTACTTAGTAGGGAGACAGCGGGCTCTGAAATTGTCGTGTCGAAAGTCAGACGAAGGATTCGATTGGGAGTCGTTCCGCTGAACACAAAATACCTTCCTTAAACAATAGCTGCTTGGCAGACCAAACCCCTATCTGTACTTTCTAGCCTAGGAGTTATTTATTTTATTTCCTAGAAAACATTTTCTGAATTGTAATCCTTTAGTTTGTAAAGTTCATGATTATCAATTTCATTTTGAGCCACAGCGATCAGAGAGTTGTTAGCGCTTTTCTTTTCATTGTGAGTTGACTCGGGATCATTTCCTGTTGATAGTACAATTGATTTTTGGTTTGGACCAAGTATCGTGACGACAATCGGGGATAAAAAATTACTTCAATAATGAAGTAGCGGACTGTGGTCACGACAGTTATGAAAATCAGCAATGGGAGCCGTTATACTGACGATACAACTCACAATTCAGGCAAAGTCTAAGACTCATACAGAACCTACTGGGTTTCGAACCACTCTCTAGTTTCAGAGTTAGTGCGGGGGTCAACAGAATACGAGGCTTCTTCAGGTAGAGTGTTCCTTCTCCACCGCTCCCTCTTGCTTCCACGATAATTGAATAAGGCCGCAATATATCCTGTTTCGAATGTTATCGGAAGAGCACCCTTTAACACGGAAGCATCACATTTTACGATATTCAAAGACTTCCAGTATGGCATTGCAGAATTGACTGTGTTTTGTAGTAAACACATTTACATAATAAGCTAACCAGAAAAACGGTAGTTTTACTCTAAACAGCAACGTAACGAAGTCTAGTGTACCTAATTATTAATCGATATACGATTAACAAATTCCAATGTGAAGGAAGTTGCATGTTGGGAAAGATATTAAATGACTGGAAATGTCTCCAAAACAGCGATGCTTTTACCATTCTTTACAAGAAAATAAAATCAAGTTAAGAACTCAAGTCCCTACCTCTGTTGTATAATGACCAAAATTATTACTTCTATCTAGAAGGATTTTCTTGAACACACAAAAGTTTATTCCTGGAAGAAAGCTCTTTAGTTTATAAAGACTCCCCTTCCCTGCTCACTTTCCCAACAAGCCTAGAGGGTTCATTTAAATACTTGAGAACCATATTAGACGAGTAAATCCACTCATTTCGCGGACAAAAATGTGCCTAGTCAATATCGTTTATGAGATGAGCTTGTCTCAGTTTGGTTCTTAAAGCCAACCGACTTCTTAGGCGTTGTGCCGGGTTTTACTTATATAAGAAACTCATTTTACTATTCTTTACATATACTAGGGTGGGAGAAGTTAATTTTCGGTGGGATTTAACGGTGTAAACTGCAAGCAGCACACTGTTTCTTCTTATTATCTAGTGATCTGATTTACAGTCTGTCATCTACTGCAGTAGAAGAATCAAGAGGGAGGAGGATGCAGTGATACCAGTTTGTTCTTCGAGAAGAAATCTCGCACGAATTAAGGTCTAACTACCTAAAAGTTCTCACGTAATCTTTTCCTCTTCGCTTGCTGTTCATGTATGCGGAAATTCTAAACGCCAAAGCTTTAATGCTCGTAATTTTTGCCACAACATTATGCAAAACAGGAGATGTGAAAGAAGAGAGAGAAACGTTCTCGGTGGAAGGGGAAACGGCGGATACGCTAGTTCTATGCGAAAACTTAAAACCCCTGACTCGTATTAATATCACAGACCATTTGACTAAAGATATTGAAAACGAGCACAAGAAACTAACAAGTAAGGTCATTGTATAAGTATTAGGTTTTAAATTTTAGTGTATACATAATATAAATAGAGATATAGATAGATATTGTGTGTAGTTTGTTCCTGCTTCGTTAATAATTACTGCAGTTGTAGGTATTTTAGTTATACTCCAGACTATGTAATTATGGTAGGAATCTATTGTTATAGGGGTTTGCACCAATCCTCACTCCCGCACATCCCGATTTTTGAAAATTATGTAAAGACGAAAGACAGTATTAGAATTTTGGAAAGCAGGCCGGATAGCTGATATAGAATTCTATGATATGGAGTAATAAATGTTTTAAAGAATTCATTTTAGTTTAGTTATTTTGGACGTCTAGCCTGTGACGTCATAATTTGCTTGCAGTTAAATATGTAAGCTCTTGCTATGTTGTTCCAGTCTCGTTACGTAAAACAATATATTTTTGTTCAAAAGTCGGTTTCTGACGATTTTGTTCGAAGTACTGTTTGATAAAAATTTTCAGTTTTTCTTTCAAAAATCAAAATAAATGTTTAAAAAATATACTTGTGAATTGAAATGAATTAGCCTATGGTCTCCAATTAAATTCAAAATTTAAGGAAAAAGAAAAAAAAAACACTTGAAGTGATAAAAAATCCGCTGTTTGAACAAGAAATTGTATTTTGATTAAGGAGCCATAAATTGAGTTTTGAAATGACATAACAGTTTTTTTTAAAAAATAGCAAAATCTTTCTTGACTCCCTCAGTACCGAATAGAAATGTCTATATGGATGTACCTAAGACGAAATTTAAAAGATATGTATATGAATTGAGACTACAAAGTAAGTTATAGCAATCGTTATTCTGGAATTGTCATGGAACACTTTGCAAACACATGTGCACAGTCACAGAACCCAACAGTGGCCATGCTGAAGGCCGAGAAGGAGCTATAGATCAGGTATTCAACTTAGCTTGTACAAAAACTGCTATGGTTTAATGGCTAAGATACTGAGGAGGCATACAGATTCGAGTCCTGCTACTGGTCATCCGGACAATTTACCAGCCCACAAGCTACAAATGAAATAATATTTTAAAATATAGGAAAAGAAATACAGAAGTTGGATTAATGTAGTTTCCGTTCCTATTCTGGTGGTCTTTGTTGTTTGAAATTAAAATATTTCATCTGATCGCTAGTTTTTACTTGGTATTGACTAAACTTTTAGGCATGCAATATATACACAGCGTACACAAAGCATGAGTGAGAATTACAAAAGCACACAACAGATCGCATAAGACAATATCTGGTACCTAAACAAATGATTGTGTAAATGAAGATAGGCTTAATCTCTGTCGTTGAGGAAACAATTGGGGAATGAGATATAGATTTTTAGTTTAAATTAGCAGCTACCGCTTCTCGTAATCATGAATACTTTTTCTTCAATTTTGAAAAACAGATTTAAAAAAACAGTAATGAATCTCTATTGTCTTGAACAAAAGCTCCGACAGATCTTATAGCGGAAATATTCCAGCGGTGGAACAGAATCTTAACAACTTGGGGAGAAGAAGAAGGAAGAAGCTTCTCCCGGTATACAACTCATGGAGAAACCTGCTACAGCATGCATCACCGTCTCTTGCGAGATAAAAGCTACTTTCGCGGCCTCTTTGAAGAGTTTACTCTAATTAAAAGGTACCAGGCCCGTCTTTTGTTTCCCGTCATCCTTTTGCGCTAAGATCTGCGGGGCGCTCCCGTCGTCCACCGAATCAAAGCCTGAACCAAAAAGCTGAATCGCTTTTAATTTCCTCCTATTCCCAACAAGAATTAAGTTTGGCTTTGTAAATTAAAACAGTTGGAGGGTGCGGTTTTAGTCTAATTAATTCTGCTTATAAATTCCGATTCAAACCTTTTCCCTTTTGCCGTTCTCCCTCTCGCTCGATCTCTTTATTTCTCTTTCTCTCGTTTTGGCTCATCTTTCTCTTTCTATCTCTCTCTCTCGGTTCTCTTGCCATCTTTCTCTACTGCCCTGTCTTTCGCTTCCTGAAAGCACGTTCATCGCATTTACCTCAAGCAAGTGCATGCATTGGTTGGGCAGGGGAGAAGTCTTAAATAAACCTCAAATGCTGTCTGTCTGTCCGTCATGCAGATCCACACGATTGGACTTATATGCACCAAATTTGTCTATCTCATTTGATCAGAGAAATTGAATACTCCAAATTTCCCGACTCTGGGAGAGTTTTTTTTTTACCACGGGAAACAGGAGGGGCTTACTTACAGGGAATAGGACTCGGTGAGGTTCAAGGGAATTGTAGAATTCGGTAAAATAATGTACTGGAACTCAATTCATAGAGTTTATTGTAAAAACTATAATGAACTGTGATCTGTTTTTAGAATTCTACTAAACTAAAAATGAAATATAAAATTAATTTCGAAACATGCGTAGTTCTGGTGTTGAAGACGCCCAAGTGTAATGCAGTATTGTCACAAATAACGTAATGACAGGACACGTTTCACCTTAGTAAATCACAAAGTTGTACCACTATATGTATTTCAGAACTTATGTTTGAGCGAGTTCAGCATAGAGGAAGTTTTCCTCACCCAAAATTTCATTATCAAGGAAATGAAATACATTGCGCAATAGGCGAACATAGAGGCTTCCCCTTAGCTTCATTTTTGAATCATAAAATGTGCTTGCTTGATTGATTGAATTGCTATTAACGTCCTAAACGAGTTGGAGTTCGAAGGACGACCTACAGTTTTTGGTAAAGTGGGACCCGAACCAATGCATTCAATGGATCCCGGCGGGAATTGAATTCGCGATCACGCACATTGAAAGCGAACGCGCCAACCTCTAAGATAAAAAAATGATAAAATGAATTGTATGGGCGGTAACAGCACTATGGCTTACGCCCGTCCCGGAGCCAACCTCTAAGCTACCCCGAGGTCAAAATTTACTTGAACATACAGATTGGATAGATCTGTAATCGCGATTTGTTAAATCGACACTACTTCCATAATTATTTCTCGACATATTTCGTCACCTTTGACGATGCGCTGCCTTGTTTGGGTGCTTACAGAACCGAATTAGTGTTTGGAAATTATTTCTAAGGTAGGCTCTCTACTTTCTTCTTGTTCTGATGTGAGGAACTCAGCCTTCAATTTATGATTGTTATATTTCAAGCATATTTTACTACGTAGTGTAGAATTTTGCAAATATTTAGAACTTAAATGATCGTTGTAAGCAAAATAATGGAACTTTTTTTTCTTCAAAGAATGGAAACAATAAAATTAACTAATTACATTATTTCCTTTTACAAAAGAAAAAAAAACACTAAAATATTTCAACTACTAGGGCTGATTGAAAAGTTTCAAGACTGGCTCTGTTTCCCTTTCCAGATATATATCGTGCAAATGCCTCTACTGGGTGTATTGAAGGTCGTACCTAAAGAAATCTTAATCTGCAGTGAGACAGACATGGACGTCATTAGTGGGTGACAGCGCGTTAAAGTATCAAATACAGTTTGTCATGGCGGATGAAGAGGACGTCCCTGGGAAAATGCGATAGAGGTGTGTAATTGAATGTTGTGTGTTTCTCGGGAAGTTTGGGAATAAAACATTTGAAATGTTACAAGAAGCATATGGCGGGGAAACAATGGGCCGTGCTGCTTTGTATCACTGGTGGAAGCACATCAAAGATACCCGCCCAACTGTTCATCGGCAGTGACAAACTGTATTTGATACTTTAACGCGCTGTCACCCACTTATGACGTCCACAGCTGTCCCAATTCACATTCGGGCCCCTTTAGATACGAACTTCAAACTATTTAGTAGAGCATTCACACGACATAATCTGGAAAGAGAAATAGAACTAGTCTTGAAACTTTTAAATCAGCCCTCGTAGAATAAAAACTATGACCTTACAGGTATAGCGTAAATGTGACCTGACCAAGCTGACGTACACTGTTAAGTAACATCCTTTGTGTTTACCCAACCCTCATCACAGCTACGTAACGGAGCATTTTCCTTTGTACTTAACGGAGCATTTTTTTTTCATTTGCCACCGCATCGAATAGTTCCCTTACGTGCTAGTTAAGTTGGACAAACACAGGAAATTAAATGTTGCAACGTATTTCGTCATAAGAAAAAACAGAATAACAACATATCATTTCGACAGTATCCTTGGTATGAGAAAGAGAGAGAGAGAAAGAAAACAAGTAATCGAGTTCTAAAAATGTCGTATTGGTCGGTTCGCCATCAAGGTTAGTCGCCTCATTGGGTAACTCTTTAAAGCAAATATCTATGTCGCTCATCCGGAACTGCCACCGTGCACCACTGATGTTTTCTGTCTCTCTTTCTCTCTAACCCTGAAAATTTAGACGGAGATTGAATTGTTTGCAATTCCACATTGCCCTTTTCTTTCAGTCGTTTTATGCTTCTTTCACTACATTCCTTTTCTCTCCTCAAAGCGGGGCAAGAGAGTGGGAAAAGGGAGAAAGGGGGAGAAGGAAGATGGCAATAAATCAGCGTGCATGATGATAAAAGTAGATTAATATCATGAAGCCAGAAGACTAGAATTCGAATGCGCGGATAAACTGCATTGGATTTTATAGAGGGAGGGAGGATTACAGCAATCTACTTTTATTTTCTCTCCCCACACTCCTTTTTTGCTTTCGTTATGATTGGTGCCCTTAGCAAAAGAAACTAAGGAATAGTGAAAAGAACGACTTTCGTCCTAATCAACAGAATTTGAATAATTCTGTACAGATAATATAATTGGAGGTTTATTTTTGGTTAACCTTCATTGTTTCATTAAATTATTAGTTTTTTTAAGGTAATTATGTATGTTTTACGACCGTTTTGTTAGCCACCAGTACCTTAGTGACGATTCCTAAATTTACGTAGATTTTAAAAACAAACTAAATAGTTTTTGTCGGCTCGGCAACCCATGTCGCGTGGGCTGTCAGATGGCTTTCTTTCTAAGTGAGTGTCACATGGTGAAGCTTTCGAGACCGGAGTCCGCTAGTTCTTAATTCAAATAACTTTCCAGTTCCAATCACAACGCTGGGTAAACACCGAAACTGAAGCCCCACCATGAATGTACTCGGCTAAAAAGGAGCTCTTTACAATGAAAATTATTTTATGTTATGACAAAAATCTGAAAAGCGTGGAACTTATATCTTGAATATCGAAATGATGTAGGGCTACATCCAATCTGGAGATGTAAGAAAGTGAAATGAAAATATTACGATAGCAAATTGTTTACGTTGTACGTATATTCTTGAAATGCTTAAGAAAATCCAATCTCTACCCAAAATATTGCATATTTTTTTTATGTTGTGTTTTGAAACTTGTGTACTTTTCAAATAATGTTGAATTTACGATAATTGCTTTTTAAAAATCCAGAGGAAATTTATTACGTAAGCTAGGCAGTATTACATGCATGTAAATACACCAAAATTAGACATTTTATCGTTGACATAATGTATTAGCTCATAACAAAACGTAAATTATGCCACTCTGCTAACTGAATAACGTAACATGAGAAGTAGTGTAGGCATTTGGTAAAGTGTTCTTGATTTAGTCTTCCGTCTGAGTTTCTCCCGTACAGCAGTAGGTGCAAGCAGTATAGTTTCTTTGAAACGAGACACGGAGAGGATGGTGCGGGGGTAGGAAATTAGTAGAACTGCGAAGCAACATTAAGGCTCGGAGGGAGATATATAATTCCCACTGCGACACCTTACTATATAGAATTGCAGAAGTACGTATCGCATACTCGTGAGCTTGGTCTGAATTGGAATATTTCTTGCCAGAGGATGAAAACTTTACATCCGTTCTTCCTACCTCGAAAATTTATCCCTTTGCTGTGTTCTGAGGATATGAATCCTGTTTCATCCTCTCGAGGAGGTCTCCCTCCTCTTCACGTGAAACGCTTCTGTCTTTTCCTGTTCCCGTAAATGAAGCCACTCCTAGCTTCGAGCACGTTCCATATAAATCAGGTGTGACAGAGAAGCTAAACAGGTTGTTGATAACTAGCGCCTAAACTTTAGTCTGTCCCGCATTACACCAGAGTTTGTGTGGTTATATAAGCATTGGGCATTTTTTCATGTTTATTTTCGAGCAGTTGTCAACGCCAAGTAACATTCTTCAACTGTAAGATCTTCCTTAAGCTGATGAAAGATAGGATCAAAAAATACTTCACTACACCTGAACACACGTAGAGAACATGTGTGTGTGTGTGTGTGTGTGTGTGTGTGTGTGTGTGTGTGTGTGTACGTGTTTTTACGAAAGAAGGGTGGAAATGCTACGTGCGTTGACTTATACAATGAAGGTGTTCATTTCCATACCGTTCATGTATCGTAAAAAGTTGCTAAAAATTTGTTATACACATTGTGATACGGAGACCCGGAAACATGAATTAGTCTATTTTCATTAGTGAAAGATAATGTTCTACATGAAATTATAAAATACAATGGATAGTAACATAATTTTAAGGCTACTCCATTGAGTAATCGACTTTCGAGAAACTCACCATTTGTAGTTTCTACTTATAATATATATTTCAAATATAGAAGACAGCATAGCATTATGTGCGTGTTAGGCTGCTTGGGGTAACTAAACATTTACACATCGCACACCACAGAATCTTGTAGTTTCCCCGTTTTGCGTTGCCACCACTTTATATCACATAGGATCACTCTGAAGGTATCTAAAGCAAATATCAAGACAAAAAATAAACTTCCACACTAGTTTCATACAGTATATAAATATTGTTTCTGGAATTGGAAACGCATTTTTTTGTTTAAACCAGTTTTTTTTTTGTTTGTTTAAATACTTTGCTTTATTTATTTATATTACATATGGATAGAAATAAATTTGTTTCTCCTTTATATCCTTATGCAGCAGCGGGGATATGAAGGACGGGACCTACAGCTACAGCTTAAAGTGGAATCCGAACCACTACTCGGTTTGTACCTGAGAGAAATTGTCCTCCAGCTGGACTCGAACCCTGGACCCCTTGATTACAAATACGATGAGTTTACCGACTCATTCACGGAGATACATTATACTGATCTTGCATACTTGCAAAATGAATTAGTTCACTTCAGAAGAACAAAGAGATACACAATTGCACAAGTGAAATCACTGTACAGAGTTAAACACAGTATTAAAATAAATTGACAATTTCAAAAGACTACAGAGTATAGATCTAATTTAGTCCAAGCTAGTACACTGAGTCAGAAATACAGCGACTTAATTTGCATATCAATAAAAGAAATGAATAAAGATAGTAGGAATCATTTGAGTTCACTCTGGCTCTTCTGAACCATCCATGCATATACATACAGAAAATAATTTTGATTTCAATAAATTGGTTTCCCGGTTTTTTTATGAGAAAAAAAATTGTACGGAATTTCGGTGTATTTTATCAATACAAAACATTATTAGAACAAAAGAATATTTAGAAATTTTGCTTTGATTGCAATTGCATAATAATAATAATAATAAGAATGTACGTCACTGAATGCAGTCGATAAATTTTCCAACTTCTATCAACATATTTAAGCAAAGTTAACCATGGCTTCTGTATGAAACAACAGGCAGGCATTCAGGCAAGCAGAAAGATACAATTTGGTTTCGTTTCGTTTGTTTAGGCTTAACATCCTTATGTAACAGCAAGGTTATGAAGGACATGACCTACTACTTACAGTGACATCCGAACCACTACTCGGTTTGCACTTAAGATAAATTCTGTGGCCTCATCGAGAATCGTACTCGAGACCCCTTGATTATAAGGCGAAAATGATATAAAATTAACGCAGATGGTTTAATATGTAGAATCGTCACCATGAAGTTCACACTATTTGTGGCATTTTTTAAAATTTTTTTTGGTGGTGGTGGTGGGTAACATTTTTTTTTAAACACTTAGTTTAAATCAGCCAACCCTGAATCCCATTCTTTGATATTCATGACTTAATGTGTTTTAACAGCATACCGTCGAAACAATGTATATTCGGTGTGTATTATTACCAGAGCTAGTGGAAGAAGTAAGAGATATACTTATTAACAAAAATGAATAAATATTAACCCTTTCACCTTTGTACACCAGGCGAAAAAAGTTCGTAAAATCTATCAGAATACTTTGTTGAATTTATTTTGAATCGGGCGATGCAATACAATTTGTGTTTATTGTATTTTTCGTTGTAACATATACACTGGAAAACATACTAAGAAACTAAGAATTGTGGTTAAGAAAGACATGTTATGAACTAAATAGTTTTCATCTTTGTAGAAATAGTTTTGTTCGCTGAAGATATGTGAAATATTTATTCTTTGAAGAAAGAAAAACAGTGCGATTCAATGAATATTGCATGTGATTACAGTACCAGAAGAAAAGGCGTGAAAATCAAATAATTTACCAAGCTTAATCCTAAGGCAAGAAGGTTGTATCAGAATACAACTATCAGGGCACATAAGAAACAAGGAAAATATTAATCATTTTAAGAAGCAGTGTAAGAAACATTTATTAGCAATTCCTGTCAAACAAATAGAAAATTGACGCGAATATTATTTCTTAACATGTTACACATTATTTTCTGTCAAATTATATCTCTCAAAGCATGGCCTGGAAAAAGGGTGTAAATTCACACCAACCTCTGTGGAGACTAATCTAAAATGGAAGTAACAGTTCAGAATTCTATCAATCCTAACACAAATTATTAAGTGTTGCAGAGAAACGTTTCAGAAGTTATAAGCAACAATAAGATCTCTACTGCAAAATAAAGTACTTTTACTTATACTCTTTGTTCGGTCTAGAAAGCCCCTGATACGCCTGTTCGTGGTTATTTTCGCGCAGTGCTGACCACAGCCGTCACCCAGGTGGACGCAGTTCCACCAAACGCGGATAGATGGCTTTTAGGCAGGCTCAGCACCTATCGGCCTGTCACGCCAGTGGTTATTTTATTTTGTTATTGTTATACTCTTTGTTTCACAAGCATACTATGTCTATTATGTATAGTGCAGTCCTCGTTTATTCATCAAGTATTGTGTGCACTGTGTAACAGACAAATTAATAGTGTTTAAACTCTGCCCGTAAACTGGTTTATTTAGTATGCCACTACGCCAGAGTAATAAATAAATCACATACGAGTAGTATAATAATCTTTTTCAAAGTGTTAATCATCGATTCCGCTTATGTAAGTTGATATCTTTTTAAGTACGTAGCTTAATTTCAACACGTGTCCGAAAAGAATCATCATTCCTTGTTTTGTATTCAGAACAGGGTTTTCTGCTAGTGTAGGTGTTAGAAATTAGGATTTGTTTCAATCAGAGCTACGCGTGCTAGTTAATAAACTGCATCCGCAATCTCCCACTGCATGTCAATTCACGGACGTGACTTGCTAATTTGTAGAAGGAAACACTGGGATCAATGGAGTCGTCAGCGATTCAGGGTAATTGTTTCCATCTTGATTTGTACCACGAAGTGAGCGGATGGAAATGAACCTTATATTATCAAGAATGTTTCGTCGGTTATGCATGTTTGTAAGTTTCATGACAGTGATGATCCATCTTTTCATTTTTATTTTTCTATAAAAATCCATTGTAGAACTCAAATATCTATCTTGTGTGATCATGCCTACACCCTACTCCACCTCCATGTAGCGTATGATGGGCATTTAGTTCCACACGAATACATTCATTCTAAATTATTGACTTAACTATTTGCTGCAAGTAAGATTGATGCCGCCCATTTTTATTGCATAATTTTCGCCACATTTCTTTCATCCAGAAAGTTCGTAGGCTATTATGATACGTTCTACACTTCTCGTTATTATGCTTGGCTTTAGTAATTCATTGGCACAAGTATCAACTTTGTCCTGAATTCCAATCCTGTAGCCCTCAGTTTCTGAGAAGAGGGCATCAGCTATGTAATGGATTCTTATAATATGTATCGGGATATATAGACTCTGACAATATGTTAACGTTCATCTTTTCTATTTTATTATTATTATTGTTATGATTAGTTATTCTTGGCAGGTAGGCGATAACTAGTGTTACGAGTGGTCATCATTGGCGAGGTACTTGTAAGGTACAGTAGCCTCATTTTTTTAATTGGGATGAGTTCAGAGTCTTTAATTCAAAAAGGAAACCGTGGGAGTGGAGAAGTCAGATGGGAAGATTAACTGATGCTGGACAGATGTGGACCATAAACTCTGTCTTCCTTTCTCTCTCTGCCAACTCACTCCAAGTGGCGATGGAGAAGGTGGCACTCTCAGCTGAGACACCATTACATCTAGCAATTAGTTGGGCCATCTTGCGAAGGCAGTTGGTGGTCGGTTTGTACACGACGAATTTCTTGACCGTGAAAGCAAGATGCTAAGAACATAGCTGCTGCAACAACAATATATCTCTTTCCCTTGCACGTGGTGGCTACAAAATGTTTCCTCTGCAGAACTTTTCATTGTTTGTTGAGCAGGGAGAGTATAATTTGTTGTTTGATTAAGTTGAGATCTTCGCTTTATTGTCCATTGTGGGCTTAACGTGTAATAGTTTCGAGGTTTGAGTCTGCTGTGAAATTGCATGTAGATTGTTTTCGCCCGCTTCACCGAGAAAGTACTAAAAACTCATTTAAGATCGGAATGTTATGTATACCTCTTTGCACTCGGACACAACAATTTCATCATAAGTTGTTACATACACTGTTACGCCTGGAATTTCTAGCACAAAAAGTTGGAGGGAAGATATAGGAAAGATTTTTAAAAATATTTTTAAAATGAAGTATTTTATTAAAATAAATTATATGATTCATTGAACTTCTTATACATGAACATTTGACGGTCATTAATCTACTTTTTCATGCACACCTCTCATAACCTATGGAATGGTACCCTTTCTTTCTTCGTTATAAATTGAGAAGTCAAAGACATCTACCTAATAACCTGTAGTTTCTTCCTTCGCCCGAGTGATAGCTGGTACTGGACGTATCGTGGAGTGTTTTGAGGTTTTGGGATCGTTTCGTGAGTATATCCATGCAAATACATTGTATCGTTGTCCATATGCAGATTTATATCGGCAAGGCATCGAGTGAGGTCTACATTGTGATTCATAAGTTGTCAGTCGCCTTCACATTCTCATATATAATTGTCCTGGTTATACTTACCTTGCTGGAAACTCAGGAGGACTCCACCTTAAACCTGTGTTTTCTGATATGGATTGCAGACTAAATAAATAAAAAAAACACACACACACAAAAAAAATGATTTTGGAACGAAGTTATCTGATGCAATGTAAATTGTTTCATTCCTATACACTGTATCATCGATATAAAGTGATTGACATAATATCCAAATCGCATTAAGAGAAGAACCTAATTTAATTGAAACGGATAGAAATTTCAAGAATATATTTCTTCTTATATATTTAAATATTTTTATTCGCATATATGAATAAATGTGAATTATACATACATAGAAACATTTATCAAGTTCCTTAGTTTTTATTTCACGTTCACAGATAATAAAACGGATGTATACGTTTCTACTAACAGCCGAATCAAAATACCGTCTACCATACATTGCTCTTTCCGTTTCCAACGTTTGCTATACGTCACAAGAAATGGCATAGACCTGCCCATTTCATTGCAATACGTCCCAGAAAAGCAGCTATATAAAGGGTGGCTTTTAAATCTGGAATCCTCCTTTTGTCCTGCTGCACCTAGAAGATTTTCCCCAAGCACACTGGAAGACAGGATCTAAATTGCTTCTTTCCCTGGACGCTAGAATTGATAGTCCGAGGGAGGAGAGGGACTCGCAGGTAAAGGCTTCAAATTGCAGCAATTTTTCTCCATCTGCTTTACTCGACCTCTGTCCTGGGCTTCTTCTCTTTTAGTGGCTACTCCGAGAGGGAAAAGTCGGCAGTGTCACTAAATGAGGAGTTATGGTTACGGATTTGGCCCGTCAGTTGGGGAAAAGAGTCGAGCAAAAGTCTACTTCTTGAAGCCGAGCAACAAAAGTGGACTGACTTGCGACCTTTTCAATGTTTCTCTTCTGAACTATTAAAAAAAAAAGGAAAAAGAAAAGTAAACTCTTACACTCAACAACTGAACAGTATTTTCAACATAATTATTGTTTTCATAACACAAGCACATTTGAAATATTTTGTTCATATTGAAACTCATTCTCTCTTCTTTCTCTCTTTTCTACACATACACGGACTTGAGTTCATCTCATATTTTCAAGAAAACATTGTAGCTAATCTGTAGAAAGGAAAATAAATAAGCGAGGTTGTTGGACGTCTTTCTTGATTTAAATTCGCTCAAGTAATAGTTTTATTATTACATGCGAGAGTTACAAAACAGATTTTCTATTGTAGCTCGGAACAGTTATTCAGAACATATTTTATTTCATGACACTAAAAAACAAAACAAAAAACGTCAGATCGAACAATTTCATTTGACTGCCAAATAGCGTAAACTATGGAAACTATTTTACATTGTTTCTGAGCAAAATGTTTAACAATCGAATCATTTGCTGCAAGAGGGAAGTAACTCCATTTCACCTATATTTCTTTTTCCCCAAGAGATACAAATACTTAGTAAATTGTGTAATAAATGTACGAACGTTCCAATCTCTTTGTGTTAAGAGACAGTCTTCCTCATTTTTGTACCAAAGATCCCGCTATTTTGTCTCTATAGATGGAAAAGAAAGTTTTATGAATTTTGTAGTTATCTCCATCTTGCACCAAACTCTTCAATTACAAATATTTTGTTGGACAGTATTTTTGTATTAAAATCTTGTTGGATTACTGTGTGTACATACATACTGGAGATATGCCACTTTGTTCAGTGTTTCTTCCAAGCATACAGCAAGGAAGAACAACAGAGTTATGAGATGAGATGGGATGCATCTGATAGAACATGTGAAGAGATTGGTATATGCAAAGTTATAGCAGCTGATCATCATGTGGAGCGTTGTGGGAGGGGAGTAAACCTACAAATGTTACAAATGCGTAATCACTTCAGTTACACACAGCAGTAAAGGAAGAAGAATAAAAGTGGTTTAGTTATCTCTGGCCCCATTTTGAAATCCACCATTTTGAATTCGGTTCGAATTTTATAAATAGAAAGAAGTCAAGCGTTAGATCAATATGGCTTAGAGTGCTCTAAGAAAACCGATAATGGAACCCGTTTGGATTCCGTTTGTCCTCAATACTTCTTGTTCTATAGCCATTTATCCTACATAACCCTGCACTTTAACTTATCCATTGGTGAAAAGGTATTATATTTTCTCAAGAAGAATCTGAGTGAAGTGCACATAAAACTCCATGATATCTAAGAATTTCGTTAACCGTCCTGTCTGATATTTTTATTGTCAAAGCAAATACATATAATACTCCTAAAAGACATTCATACAAATTGAATAGGTAATTATTTTACTAAAGTCTCTTGTTGAAGAAGGGATGTCAACGTGAATCCTTCTATGTCTTAAGAAAATCACTGAGACTTCATAGAGCGAGGCTTTTTAAGAGATTGGTTTGGGTACCTTATACCTTTTTCGTAATTTTGTTGTCTCAGATAAAATGTTAGGAAATAAAAAGAAAACATATATATATATATATATATATATATATATCGCTTCAAACTGCTAACATAGGAACGTTCTTCCCTTCTTTCCTGCCTCCCGTTGCAGGTGTATATCCAGATTACCTTCTGACACTTCACTTTGCGAAAACTCTGTTGAAAATTGAGTCTGTTTTTCCTGCCAGTATATAGAGTGAGGTAGAAGCGCAAGCACGTACTAGTCGAGTTGTCTATGCGGAGGTTATGCAATAATAATAAATAACATACCTGGCTCTTGGTTAGAATTGCTCGAAACAGGGGAGAGAAGCCATAAGTTCCAAGAAAATGGGGGGAAAGAAAAAATAACTAGTTTCAGGGTTGGCAAAACGAGAAGAGGTGCCTCCACTAACTTGCTTGTTTATGTATACTTTTGGAGGACAGAGGGAGTGGGAGATGATTCTGCAGACAGGAAAGCAGCCCGTGATCGTTTGTCTGAAGAAGTGACAGCTCGCTGAAAATGTTTCCTAAGGATTCATCAGCCTCTGTCGGTTTTCTACAGTACTTCCTCTTCCATTTCTTCCAGGGCTAGATGGCTCTGGAGTAGCACCCTCTTTATTTAGTGTACTTCCAGTCAAATGAGACTGAGCTGACTGACAGCAGGAAGTACGGAGTCCTACGAACCAAGACAAAGAAAGGCAGAGAAAAAGAAAAGAGAGAAATGAATAAAAAAGTAAAGAGGAAGAATAAATAAAACTTCCTTTGAAAACGTAGTCAAAAGAGAATTCGAGTGAATAAATGAACACCGGACATACGAGCGCCATAGGTGGATTACAATAGATAATAAATATCGTCACAGAAAAGAAGTCTCAGATGAATTGAATACATTGGTTTCCTTTTTCCCTTAACTCTATTGTTAGCTGGCAGAGTCTTTGTAAAATTAATAACAATTGCTTATGCTAATTGAGTTCATCCTTTTCAGATGCCTTATCATCTTTTGTCAGGCTAGAAAAGGCTGCTGGTAAACCAGAGTCGCGGTATTATTCTTGCTCATACAAACAGCAAGTCTTCCTTGGCATATAATTAAACTTAGTATTGTGCGATTTTTCGATATATCGATATATATATTTTGCAGTATAAAAAACTGACACCAAGAAAAATCGGAATATCGATATCGAACCATCTTTTGATGTGTTCACGATAGTAATTTCTAAGATTCTGCGATGAAAGCGATACTCAATTTCCAGCAATATTTTAATTAAAAGATGATTCTTCCACAGTTCTTTGACAAATGATATTAGGTTTCCTACTAACCTCGATATTAACAATTTTCGATTTCAAACTTTATTTCGAAATGAATAATATTCCGTTCCTAATTTTTCCCACGTGAATGATATGTTCGATATATTGACCATTCTCGATACGCCAGTCTGGAATCAAAATTCAGAAGTCAATTCACACAACACTAGTTGAACTGTATCACTTATTAATTGAACTACTATTTTAGTTCCTTGATTAGTCTAATACTGGAAAATTTCGACAGTCATATCTGCTACTCACTTTCTAAGGGTTGATTGATATGTGGGTGCACAGTTAGACGTTTCGTATCCTATCATTTCATTCACACTGTTCAAGACAGAAGAAATCACCAGTCAATTCTTCAAGGAAATATACCCGAAAATCCATAGGTTATCAAACTGTTGTATCATTTGTGAAAGTCGAATATTGTACTAATTGTTAGTGTTAACACTAGAACTTTTTTCATACATTCTGTAGATTAATTATTTTCGGAACGATAAAACATGTAACAATTAATAATGTGAAGAGAACAAGTGAATGGGTTGAAAACAAACATTGAAAAAATATTAAGATCTCTTACTCCGTTCTTTTAGTTCATTAGTTTGTAATCGGATTGACAGATTCACATAAAATTCAATATGTACTCTGAAGTACTGTATTTAAAATTAAGACTATCTATGAAAAGTTGGCGCTATTCTGGGATTTTGTCCATTGGTGTGATTATTTGTCGAAAGATTGAGACGAAAAGGTCCTGCTAAAACTCGGTACTTTCAATCTAGGTCAAGTCTATTAACAACCTGTTAATATCGAAGTCTTATTTTCGTCACTTGACGTTATTCTTATTTTGTTGCACAATTTGTTGATAGCAACAACCCCTTTTTGTTATTTCGGAGAATTAGTAGATGATCTGTCCGTTTATTAATAGGTTCTCGATCTTCGAAAGTTGTTTTATCACACTATTAATTTGGATCTCCAATCATTGCGCCTAAATGATTATTTAAATAATTAAAAATCCCTTTAATTGGCCGAAGTTGACAGGCCGAGTCGCTTATTTTTTCTTGTCCAAAAATCTGGTAACACTCACCATAAGATGATCTGTGATAGTGTTGCCAACGGGACGAGATTTTGGGTGTCTCGTCTCGAAAATGTCTTGTCCAGAGAGTGTCTCGTCGTTAATACGTATAGTTTACATTACGATAGCTCTGTCTCGTCTCGTGGCAACACTCACTATCTGTGACGCAGTCCACAGTGTTTGCATTTGCAACGTTCGGTCAAAAGAAATTTTGTAGATGTGATTAGAATGACGTAGAAGTTGGAAGTCTGTTAGCTTTGAACAATTTGGCTTACTGCAGCATGACGTTTGCTTATTAATCACAGTGATAATATTTCATCGATCTTGTTTGGTTAATTGTTTCCTAAAAAAAAAAAACTTGTTCTTGGTTTTCTTGGCACTATCAACTTTGAATATTATACATGTGATAGTACGCACATTAATATTTAACATTAATCAAAATTAAGTTTCCTACGATGTCAGATTTACTCTTTTCGAGGTTGTCGTGAATGACACTTTTGATATCACTGTGGTTCATTGAACAGTTCCATTTTTTTCAATTGTAAAGACTAAAATCAATCTATCCGCATTCTTAGTTTCTACTGCCATTAGGGTATTTTATGGTACGTGAATCCTCTACCTCTGGTATTAAACGTTTTATATTCATGATCTTAGTTCTGTGATGGGATTGACAGGGTATGTTAGTGTTGAATTATATAATTGTGATTTTCTGAATTGCACCTGAAAGTCATATTAGAAACAATGTTTGACATTGTTTTTAATATTTAATGTTTGACGTGAAACGTGAATGCAAAAGTATCTAAAAATGTAACAGTGTTTGATGTTCTTAAGCAAGAAGTCTTAAAAGATCAATGTGATGTAGTAGTATGATCGCATCCATACTTTTCGACAGCTCACACAATCTGTAAGTGATTATACGAGTTTCAAAATCGAACAGTACATGTATGGATCGTCAGTCAAGACAGTTTCATGGCTTTTAAGTGTATATTTACTCAAGCAGTTTACTTTGAACTGCTTAAGAAACCGCAGGAACAGTGATTTGTGGTACATATAATATCGACATTGTAACATGCGAGTTCGTATTAATGCATCCTTTTTAAATGCAACCACATAATAAAGTAACATTTCTTTAAAAAGGTCGAAGACGAGGAGACTTCGAGTTAAAAGTCGTGACTAAATAACCAACACTTGACCATAAACATAATCATTTTGCAGAAGATCTGGATTACTTTTGTTGCCTCTTAGAATCTTCCAAGAGTCACTGCCAAGAAACATTAAATGAGACAAAAGTAGTGCAATTTTTGTAGTATATTTTATAATGTAATTTCAAAAAAATATCGTTAAAACATTGTAATATTTCTGGCAGATACACTGGAGTTAAACGATGGAAAGGAGAAAGGATGCTCGTGCAAATGAGTGTAAAAAAAGAAGGAATGGTTGATTCTATGGCTTTGTGTGGTAAAGTTGACGTCGTCGGCCTAGTATTGTTACCAGTATATGGCGCCATCACTTTCTTCTGATGTGAATGAATGATGTAAGTGCCATCAAGAGAACAATTGAGGAACGAAAAGAGTATTTCGAAAGTCACATTAGTCTTCGTAAGAGAGGACTCAACCGACACTGGGAAGGGGCTGTACAAGAAATTGGAGGGGGAAGAGAAGTATAAAAAAAAAAACTCCAGGAAAAGTAGGGAGAGAATGAAGACGGGAAATTTATAACTTATGGCCTCGCTGGATACCATAATAATTGCTGTATAATCCAACGTATAATGGTCTGTCCTCCAGTGTCTGAGGTTAAAACGTGGTAACATTGAGTTACAGGCGGCGGAGCATGCAGGGGGAGGGAATGGTGTCTTCTTAATTACCGACCGAGGACGTTCTGTCTTCAAATACACACTTAAACCTACTTTGGGGCCACTTTTTGTAACCTGTTTCCTGAATATATAATGTCGTCAAGTTACGTTTATTGTGTGACGTGCAGTTTGTTTGATGTCAGGATATTAGCCTTGATAAAGAAACAAATTAAGATGGAAAAAGCGGACAAGACCGGGAAGATATTGTAAGAAAGACACCAAGGACTTGTGTTGTAGACCTCACAATGATAACGAACACATAGAGATTTGGTAGTTGCTGTAGGTAGATTTGCTCTGATGTTTCTGAAACTTCAACAGACATTCGCGTAAGGAAAGATGGAAATTGAGGTGCAAACTTCAATATGATCTTCTGTCTTTAATGTGTTTCCTGTGTTGACTGAAAGAAAAGAAGTATGCTGAAGAATAGTGCATTGTATATTTCCATTCTATTGTACAATAATTTCTCTTGTTAGACAATGTACTAATTAACATTTAATGAAGAGTCCAGTGGCAAAACGATCAAAGTACATTATAAGTTGAAAATAGTACCAGCTGTTAGAATGGAAGGAAGTCGGACTGGAAGGACTGCTATGTAACAAGAGGCAAAAAGGAAATATATAATCAGTCGAAGGAGCATGCTACATTTTGTATTGTATGTAATTGTATGAGGTTCAAAGCTGAATTTTTGTTCACTACTGAAAAAAATAACACTTTTTTGGACTCTGGTCGCTTTCCTCCTGGACTTTCTTCAAATGTATTTCATAGAACATACACACAGGATTAATTTTAAAACAAGGGATTACCTGATCTTATGGTTCTCAGCTGCTGAGAATGCTCTAGATTTAAGAGTAAGTTTCCACTCCGTATCAAATGGATTGAGTGGCCGTGTTATACGCGACTTAATTTCGGAACATTTTCTTTGTTAGAGCGGTAACATATAATTGAACCGAACTGAAATTCAGCTATTTGATCTCGTTTCTAGGATAATTATATATTTTTTTTCGTTTAATTAATTATCCTTTATTATAGCTTATCAATTAAACGTAAAAGTAGATGAAATATATAATTTTGTTGGAAAATTACCAGCTATCGTTATTAATTTAAAATATCTTCATTACACCGAACTAGTTATTTTTCGGGACCAAGAAAATAAAAGCTAGAAGATATTCAAGGAAGAATATGAAATATTAGGACAACAAGCACAATTTGGGAGACTGGACACAAAGGAGCTCAGTTGTTCGATTGAGACTTTATATTGTTTTTCATAATCTGTTCCATTTTTCTTGCTGAAATTGTTTAAAGAAATTAGCAGTGTGGATTGCAATAGAAAGAGGTGTCTGCCAAATTACAATTTTCACAAATGGCATAACGGTGTTTACCATCCCGACATAAAATTTCGTATTTCAATATCTCAGGTTACTGCACATTTAACCGTGCCATAAAATACTAAAAATGTATCCTTTAATTGTACCATTGCACTCTTAAGCAGTTGCTTGATTGCTGCGTGAATGGACGCCTGAGAGAATGTAATAGTTACACTAAAAACAAAAAAGTTGCTTCCACGAAACGATTTGTTATGGTTACGTATTCTCAATAACCAGTCAGACTATTAATTTATAGCAGCATCCACAAGTTTCGTTGGAATTATTACCAAGTGAATAGAAGAGAACGTTGTGTATTGTATATTAATTGAAGCAACGAAGAGCTGCCATGTAATAAACTTTGTGAATTTACTAGAAAAATGGCATAGCATAATTTTCGCACTTCCGAACGGATGGATAGAAACTAGATAATTAATAGCTCTCGTCAGTATTGTTCAGATTTACCTTCAGATGAAAAGTACGTTTAGAATTCTATTCATTCAGAATTCTTGGAGCAACGTAATTTTTTTTAAAGTGAACTTTTTAACTTTTAAAAACAATCGTGACGTCATTAGGAATAATGTTGAATGGGTTGTGTGCTAAACATCTGTACAGTTGCTGTTGTTCACTAGTGCGGGTACTTTATGAGGAAGTCATAATTTTTCCTTTCCTGTACCTCTTGGTAATTAAACTTCAACATTTATACGTGAAGGCTGTTATTTTGTAGGGTCTTTAATTTGTGGAGTTAGTTGTCCTTTTTTTAGTGTCTTAAATGTTTTATTTAAAGTATGATTCCAGTGTTTGCATGATTTGGCAGCATTCCAATTTTTAACTCCTCCTACTGTCATCCTTCCAAGCTATCGGCCGTCACAAATTCAGAGAGGGGTGACAAAAATAATGCTTGAATGTCCTTTTTCCTTTAATATAGATTGAATCGGTAGTGCCAATTTTAAAATTAGATAGTTTTGATGTCTTGAAATGAATATAATGGTCCAAGCCCTTTGAGGAGAAACGGATGTATTGTTCCACAATAACTGTCATCTTAATAGTTTGTAATAAAATTGAAAATGAAGGGACAGTAGGAATGGCCAAGTAGTGAAGGGGGGAAAATAAAAGAATGTTGGCAGACAAGCTGCAGTGAAACAACTGAAGATGAGGTTGTTAATGTTGGATTGCAGCAGTCTTCAGTCTCCATCGCAGTCGGCAATTGACAGAAAGGAATGCTGTCGACGGCTAGAGCTTTAGCATTTTGTCCTAATTGATTCTTCCCTTCTGTCCGGGATAGGAACAATGGAGAAAATTGTGCTTCTGAAACTATTCGTGGAATTCAGGAATACGCGAATGTTTTCGTGGGAGATTGCTTTTCCTCTTAGAGGATTTTTTTCCTTTTTTTTTTTTTTATCCAAAAAGCGAAAATAGGAAATAATTAATTGCGTTGTGCTTGTCATCAGGTGATGGTCAGTCAACATCGAAGAGAAGGACTAAAACAAGATAGAGAATTGTGCCATAGAGCTATTCCAGTTTTTCATATTGTTGTGTCAGTTTCCAGCCTTGACAGTGTCATAACTTCGTCGTCTTCTACACAAATATTACTGTTCCTTCGATTGTCACAACCGTTGAAACTCGGATGATGATTTAAAATAAATAAATATTTTTATTTTTTCTAAAATTGTGCGTTTTCCAAAGAATGAAAATTCGCGCGCACAGAAGTTATTATATTCCTTGCCAAGCTCACACAAAAATACTCTTCAGAAAATTTTTACTATAAAGCCTAGTTTTCGATTATTTAATAGGAGAAAATAAAAGTGTCATGTTTGCTGCAACAGCCCCTGATGGACTGACGACGAATCGTTCTTCAGTAGTATGACAGTAGTTAAGACTGGAGACAAATTTCACATCAGAGTTCGATCCCTGAAGAGTGAAAATACTATATTTTCTCTCCCAATCTCTTTGAGCTTTGGTTTAGGTGAAAAGCATAAATTAACGGATGAGGTTAATTCTCCCTGAAGCTTTGTACTCGGGTCTACAATTAGGTAGACGAGATACTGATACTCATATCTACTGCCATAGAGCTAGGAAACGTTTCGCCACAGGGCAATAAGATATTACACTCTGTACAAAGTTACCATCTTGACTTTCTTTTCCTCTTCATTACTCGGAACTTATCATGGTACGACAATTTGGTACGTGGTAGAAAATCCGGCTATCTAAATTATTTGGATATCTATTAATACGAATATTATTTGAGTAATCATCTAGTTAATCTCATTATTCGAATAAGTAATCGAATGCACTAGAAATGAAACAAGCTAGTGCCAAATACTCGAATAAACGGGTGTTCGAGGAACGAATAAGCTTATTCGAATAATCCCGAACAAAGAAATTCTTAAATAAGGAACAAAAGCAAATATCCAAAACTGAATATAAATATTAACATTATTTAATTAAGAGTATTAGGAATAGCTGAGTCATAAGAGCACCATACAGGCAATGAATTGTTCCAGAAGAAGTAAAAGCATAAATGTTGTTGTCCTAAGGGTGTAGTGTAATTAATCAATTAACCGATTTTCGAATAATCATTCGAATATCCGTTATCTGGATATTTGAGGCATACGCGCGAACAAGTCTGTGTGTTACGTTAAAAGATAAGCACAGACTTTTGTTTCGCGCATACGCCTCATTTATTCATTATTTGTTATCTGGATAATTTATTCCTATAATGAACGTATGTAAATATTGGGACATCAACAAGATAAGAAATGATTCATTCTTATCGTATGCATTTACTAGACCGTTGCCGAAGTGCTTATTCTATTCCAGCAGTGAGTGACTTCAGTAACTAGCATTTTTAGAGCCTCTAGACCAGAGACGAATTGTAAGCGTCAAGAAAATTCGCCAACAAGTGTATGGAAGGCAGTAACTTTTCCATCAATCCACGTATATATTTTGTGCTAACAGCTAATAATGCGACTATGAGATACCTATCCACTAGGTACTTAGAATCTCTTCTAAAAATCAATCTATTATTGAAAATACATTTTTATGTCATACGCATACTTTTAATAAAAACTCCGTCATAACGAAAGAGGAAACACTTTGATATGTTGGAGAGTTAAATTATTGAGAGAGAGAGAGAGAGAGAGAGAGAGAGAGAGAGAGAAATTTCTCTTCTGTTTCAAAGGTTCAGATGATTTGTATCTCTGTCCACAGTACATGTGTTATCCTATAATGAAAGTCGTGATATAGGCATGGCATTGTACGGCAAACGGTTGTGTTCGACACGAATTCAAGTGTTGGCCAGTGTTTTCCTCCCTTCCCTCCACTGTTCCCGAAGGACACATTCACTTGGCTGACCCCTACTAGTTGATGACAAAGCGTACATGAAGCACTCTGAAATGAAGGGTAGCCGAGTCAATGAGCATTCATACATAATCACAACGTCACAATGAACAATCACACTTTATTCAAGAAAATTTATAGAGAGGGAGGGAGTCGTGAACGGGAGCGAAGAAATGGCATAAACCAACACCGACGCCCTGAAATAAAACACGACTCTTCTGCTTTGGGCTTGTTTCATGAATGTGTGTGAAAGAAAAAGTGTTAATTTGGAATTGTGCACAGTCTGAATTTCTGTGCATGCATAGGTAAAACCATTTTATTTTATTTTATTTTTTCATATACATTGATATACAGTAGCGTGCAAAAGTCCTCGTTCGTATACGAAACTAAATAAAATGCAAATGGATTAATTCAAATTCTGTCCTATTCAAATAAAACAGTGCTCCATTTGAACATTTGGGGACAAGAAAAATATTTGAGTTACGGATAATCTACCCTGTCAGGTATTTGTGTTGATGATAGATCTATTATCGACTAGTTTAGCATATTGCGCCATAGTACCTGGATGCAAATACCAGCCATCAGCTACTCAGAGGTCTAGCAACCCCTCAGACGTCTAGCAGCTCACCAGAGCGAATAACCAACTTGCTTAAATCTGAAATGAGAAAATAACTCTGCTTTCGATTGTGAGAATGAAGAAATAATAGGAAAAGTAAGTTAAGACTATTCATAAGAACTGCTTTGGAAGATGAATGTTGTACGTGAGAAGAGAGCTTCTTACGATTTTGGTATATAGAACATGACGTACCAACACGAATACGCATTACTGACAAAGTATTAATTATGCAACGCGATAATGATTTGAAACATTGTTCCCACTTATTTCAGAACTAAGTGGAACATAAAGAGAACATCTAACAAATCATATTTGGGACTCAGTTTCTGATAGAAAGACTGTGGGATAAGTTGGACGGGAATATACGTGTAGAATTATAATACTAAAACACTTGGAGTTAGGTGTATTGAACTGTTTGTTAATTTGAATTCGGACATTAAATCCTATTTACTTGGCAGAATTCTCAAATATAATTTCAATTAGTTTTACAAATCAATTGATATGAATAACAGGATGAATTCTAGTGGTAGTTCAAAGGTTTCAAACAGGAAAATCGATAACCAGAACCTGACCAGTCAAGTAACAGATCTCATGAATCATGAATTCCAGGACGAGCTGTTCCAAATGCATGTTGTGACGTATTATTATTATTATTTGTTATCTGGACCGGTGTTTTCGGTAGCACGAGTACGAGTGTGTGTTTTGTTGTCATTGTGAGAAAGTAGGGGTACGACTGTTTATAATGTTGGAAATTAGATATTGTAATGTGTTGAAATGAGTGGTGCCATCTACAAGGATAAAAGAATACAGACCAGTGTGGTAAAAAAAACAAAAAACAGGGCCAGCCTGCAAAATAAAATAAGAAGCAGGAGTTACCTGCAAAGCGACCGAAGAAAACCCGAAAACAAATTCTTTCGTGTAATAAAATTCTTTGTTACTACAATATTGTTTGTACATATTATTGTTAATAAAAAAAACAACTACTGCGTAGTGTTAATTCCTTCTTTTTGAAAATCAAATCCACTTTCCCATTCAATTATAATGAGGGAAGGGGACAAACCATTAGTAAGAGGAAACGAGAACATTTTTTTTTTTTTTTTTTTTTTGTAAGAAAGTTTAGTTCAAAGCTTTGTAAATTTAGTGCAAATTAATATTCCGATCTCGAACAAATTGAATTTGAAAAGTAGAAGGTTGAAGCATACTGAAAATATTAAAATCCAAAAATTGAAAATTTAGTCATTAAGCGTATTTCTTTCGAACCAGTCACGTATGTGCTTTCTTAGGAAGCTGCTTCGATCTTTATTAGTGATTTAATTGCGATTATATTAAAAATACTTTTATCAGAGTAGAGAAAGCTTTATTTATGCTCTGCAGTTATTACTCAGAATACATTATGATCATTAAAATTCAGTAAGCCGTGTGAATTTTCTCTCATCTCTCTCTCTCTCTTATATATATATATATGTATGTATGTATGTATGTATGTATGTGTTTGTGTGTATAGTGATTTTAAAGCATGTAACTGGCATCCATAGTTTTAACAGTGTACGGAGACCGCGAGCACAGACCAACACGTGGATGAGTTGTTCGCTTCAATTCTCTCACATACTGTTTCCGTTGCAGATTACATTGCGAGCACCAAACTAGTGTCTCACAATCGAGGCGTGACATGACATTGGCTTCCCTCGTATACACACCGCCTGTCAATCATTTGGTTGGCGTCCTTACTTTAATAAACTAGCATCTGTTTATCCATTTCGCTCCACCATTTTGTACTTTTCCGTTGTTTTTTTTTTTTTTAAAACAAGTTTTTCATTTTTCCTCAACCCACAAAATGTGAGTTTTTTTTAAAACTCCTAAATGAGCATATACAATCCACAAGCATTGTTAACCAAATGTACTCCCCCCCCCCCCCTTGTTTCAACCATATAGCTTGCATTTCCTGCTGCTTTGCATTATATTGGATGGCAGATAGATACAGAAAAAGTTATATAGAGAAAAATACGCTGAAAATCAAATAAAATTATTATTCAGTGATTTCGAACGTGACATACTAAAATGATCTTTTTCTTTTTTCATCTCTCTGTCTCTTCCCCTCCTCTCTCTCCCCTTTTCTCTTTCCCTCTCCCTCCTAAAGTCAATCATAATCGTTAGTACAGTATTAATGGTTTTGTTATTGAGTTTTGGGCTCAAATCTGATACTCTGAAGAACAAGTAAAGATTTTCTGCAAACTGCTAAGTTTCAAGAAGCACTTATTACATTTCGTATTTTCCTTACTACATATTCTATGTAATTTTTGGCGTAAGCGAAAATTAAATTGGACATTATTCACTGAAAACTGTAAGATAAAGTTCCTCAAATGAGTCTCAATCTGTCAGTCAATGGCTGTCAGATTGGAGAGCGAGAAACACAAGCTTTATTAATGTTGTGGTTTTCCATAAACAGGTTGTATCACACAAATGTTAAAATGTGTGGCAAATTCCATTTAAAATACCTTATTAAGAATTACCAACATCCATGTTTGAACGTATCGTAACAACAACAACAATAACACAAGTCATTAAATTTTTGCCGTACGTAGTAGACTTTAGATACCAGTAAATTCTCAGGAATGAAATTTAACAATAAGCTTACGATGACTTACAGAATTGGATTAAGAAAGTGAACTTAAGAGTATGCAGGAATAGATCACGAAACCCATTATATCAATGGCAATAGTTAAGTTGAAGCATGACATAGTTCATAAGCAGAAAGTTCTTTCTTGAATATACTGTAACAATATATCTGAAACAAATCTTTCTTGTTGATACGAATAATATCTCGCTTAGTTTGTTGAAGCTACAGTATAGGAAGCATTTTTGAAATATTTATGGCAGTAACTTTCAGGACAGCGAGTTGGTATTTAGCTCTTTATTGCGGTTGACCAGCTTCTTGTCTAAATCACTGCACAGAGGCTAGGCAACCATCAGTTTTGAGCAGAGAGCAAGAGAGAAAAAGGAGATTCTGGAAAGAAAAACGCCGTTGGAAATTAATTGAAAAAAAATCTTTAAAGAAACAAGGAAGGAAAAATACTGTTACTACACATTCTAGAACGACACACAAATAAAACAGCAGGGAAAAAAATAGGGGGAAATTTTGGAAGCTGTGACATCTTCCATTTGTGAAGAAGCGTTGAAATGGAGGCGGAACGACAAGTTAATTGTCCCCGCCGATTTATCAGGCGACAGACGCATCCAAGTATAGGACCGGCGACGCATGACTCGCAATCTAATTAAATTTGCTATACACGTCGAACCATTAGATGAACTCGTACTTCCCACATACATAGAGTAGCATCCTCTTGTGTACAGCAAGATTTTGTGTGTGTGTTATACGTATAATATAATGTCTTCCCATCCAACCCCTACCCAAAATTAACAGTTGAGATTTGTCGAGGTCAGAAAGAACTAGAAGCGATACGAACGACTCCCTCGTCCACTTGTTTTGAACAAGGAAAGCAATTATTTTTTTTAGAAACAACAAATCCTTAGAACACTTAAGGTTTTCTTTTACAGACCAATTTGTTACTTTCATTCCTTGCTGATGTTACGGAGTCAATGAAGCTTGCGATGAGAAGGGAAGTACAAATTATTAGTAGCTTAGTAGCTTTCTTTCTTGTTCCAATTACAAATGTGGAATGCTATAATGTCACAAATAAATAAGTTAAATGTTTCCCATCAATCCAGGAAGAGGTTCCTGAAAAATGTGCGTTTCAGTTTATTTTTCTGTTTACCATCAGCGTGGCTTCGAAGTGCTCCAAGGGCGAAGGATTATATTTCCTACTAGAATAGTTTCGTTTCGGTTACAATTTTATTTTTAATTATATTAAAAAGCCACTTCTGTTACATGAAAAAAAGTACAAATTTAGAAAACATTGCAGTTCATGAGCTGAAAATTGTAAAATCATAAATTGAGTTTAAAAAAAATGTACAGCTAATGAAGTTTCATTGAATATTAATGCTTGTGTTTTCACAATCAGGCTTATCATTAACAATTTTTAATAGATTCTCTTAAAACCAGTTATACATTAGCTAGCGGTCTTTCTCAGATTTTCCTATTGAAAGCTTTTGTTTGAGTTATGTCTTTTGTTCTAATCAGACACTGTTGAGGAGGGGTTGAATGACGCTTAGATTTGAATTGAGACAGAGTGCGGATGAGGAGAGAAATGTCACTCACTTCTCCACCAATCTATCTTGGATTGCAGGATATCGCTACCTGTTCTGTGGCTTCATTCTAAAAGGGCCATTGTCACATTTTGACGAAAATTAGATTTCAGTGGAATTAAACTCCCTGGATGCTAATTTTCTTGAAAACAAGCTAGTAGATTACGAATAAACGATGCATAGATACGATTTCTCCATATGTACATGTGCAACTACACGCAGTGCATATAATACGAAATGTTCGTACTGTCTTACTCTTATTCAATGCACGGTTAGTACATAAATATCGTTATGGTGATTAAATGTTTGTCTGCGAAGAAAAATGCTTTTTCTGACATTGCCCTGAAAAGGTTGTGGAGGAGCAATGTGCTATGATGATAAAGCTTTTATACGCACGGGGTGAAAAAGTCCTTAATATCCATTTTCAGGTGAGGGATTTTGTGGGAACAGTTTGGAAGTAGGTTCGTCAATTTATTGGCAGGAGACAATCTACTAAAGATTTGTCAAAGTCTGGATGTCTCATTATTGAAACAACTGCAGAAAACTTCGCTCGTGTTTAAGCTCTGGTTATGGAGTATAGAAGACAAGCTGTTGAGAATATTTACAATCATACAGTTTTCTCTAATAGCACTGTCGAAATAATTTTGACAGAACACTTGAAGTCATCCAAGGTCAGTTCAGGGTGGAATCCTCGATATTTGGATGAAGAGAAAAAGGACTCCCGAATGACCATTTCCAGTTATCTTCTGACAAGGAACTGTGGTACCAATGGGCAATTGTTGAATTTTCTGACCACAATGGATGAAACTTTTATTCCCATCTCCAGTTCAGGAACAAAACAACAGTCCAAACAGTGGAAACACTCTTCTTCAGGGCAGTGTCAAAAACAGATTAATTCACACATACGGATTTCTGGTATGGAGTATTTGTGATCATAAGATTATAAAGTAAATAAAACGCAAGTTTCTCAAAATCACAGTTATGACATTGACCCTTTTACATCCAAACCACACAATTATATATTTAACATTTTATCGGATAACATTGTGAATCTCGCGGACTAGGAGAGTTTCTAGGCTACTGGTAAATTATTATAACACTGTCAAATTTCATCTAAATATTGTTTTAAAGTTTCTTGCAGAATTCTTTGAGTAGAAATCAGAAACAGCACAAAGCATCCCAAAGTTAAATAATCATCTGTAAATGGAAGGGAGATAGTAACTATATGCACTGTATTCTACTAAGATCAGTCAAATAGAACGAACTCAAATTCTCTGAAGTTACAATGCTCGACCACTAGATGACGTTAATGTCGTAGAGCATAGCCTTTGGGCGTAGTTCCTGGACGGAGACTGTTCCCCTGACAGATCGTTTTCCGGGCTCCTACATCATCACTTCACAGATTGTATTAACCACGCACCTCGCTCTTTTCGCAACACTCCTCTCTCTCTCTCTCTTTCTCTGCGTCTCTTCCTCTTCAAGCAAGCAGATAAAATAGATGAGTTATGTAGACATTATCATACGCTCCATTTAATTTGAAATCTATTCTAATAGTTTTTGCTGGACCGTGTTTTCTGTATCTCTCTGTCTCTCTCTAGGTTTCTCTGAGCTTTTTTTTCTCTTCATATACTTTTAGTGGTTCCCCCTTTTGCTCGGCCCTCCTACGGAGTCTCTGACGAATTGCACCGGGGCCCCCCTGCCGTATCACTCCAATTGAGATATGTCTCTCCGCGATTATCATTAATACCGTGCCCTAATTCACGGGACGCTACTATGCTTCGGTGTGTATGAGTGCGTCTCTGTGTGTGTGAGAGAGAGAGAGAAAGCAGAAGGGATCTCTCGCAGCAGTGCAGAAGGACTCGGGACGAAAAGGAACGTTTCATGACTGGGAGTATGAGGGGACCATGACAAAATTTGTAGGAGGAACTCTTGCTTCCAAAATGTTCCCACCTCCAACGACAATCGATAAAACATCAGCATGGCGGTCAATCTCAGTACCCTCCCAACACGCACACTAACAAACTTCTGTTTTCAGCAGTTAAGCCTACAAGTTCAGGTTAGTTAAGCCAAAACCGTGGTGGAGTTTGCTACACAACTTTCAACTTGAGAAAGGATGGACGTCCGTGCTTCCTAAAGCTGTTGGCAAGTCTTGAATCATCGTTAGTCTCTTGTGAGGAGTCAAGGGTTTGAGGGGTTGGAAGGTTGAAAATTTTCCAGCAGAGAGATTCTACCAACAGTAAGTGGGGCGAGGAAGGGACCGAGATGAGACGAAAAGATTAGGCAATTTTATATATATATAAAATGCGGAGTGGGAATCTGACGGACCCTTGAGTATTTATTTCACAATCACATATATTTCTCTTCCATGTACGATATGTAGATTTTAACTCTCTCTTTTTTCATTCTCTCTCTTTCTCTTTGTGACACTCCCCCTACCCATAGGCAGAGATTCCTTATTCTTCGGCTACATAAATAAATGGAGAATATGAAACAATTTAGCGAGTTTGATTTATGTCCTATAACCCGGCTGAGACCAATCACCTGCAAAGACAACTGTTTCAGCTCTTGGCTTCAGGCCAAAGGTCTCTTTCACCAAAACTCTTTCTGTGGTGCATTAGTTGCCAAACTAGCTGAGTCTCACCACTGTTAACACCACCACTACTCACAGCTTTTTTTTCTTCTGGTTTAAAAAATATATATATCCAACTTCTTGATATATTGAAAAACCACAGAAATATGTCCCGCGTAAGTTCATACGCAAGTTCCAGTCTCACTGCAGGTTTGTTGAACTGCATGTGTGTGTTTTGTTTTACTCATTCTTCACTATAGTCTTTAATGTGTAATGATTTTCACTGAAGTTAGTAATGAAATGTGTTATTAATGTTCTTGCGAGGTAGACAACCTAAGTGACACACACAATAACTGCAGTGTTTCTCACTTTCAATAATGAATTCAGGAGTAATTATTTTACTAATTAATTTGTTATCACTTTTAAAAAGACACGAAACAATTAATAACTTTTCTAAAAAAAATCTTATGGAGTACAAAAATGCACTATAGAGTAAAAATAATGATTACTGTTTTATTCAAATATTAGTTGTTTTAACTTTTCCATCGACTTTAATGTCTTTACCTGTCTCTTCCCTTGCCCCCTCCTCTCTCTCCCTCTCCCCCCTCTCTCTCTCTATATATATATGAATATGTTGTTGTTGCTCACGAGACGAGACGAGACGAGACGAAAGAAGCGATTGTCTCGTTCTACCTCATTTAAATGTCTCTTTTCAAAATTATGTGCTTTTTCTGCCTCGTGTCTCGTCTCGGAGAGTTCCATCTCGTCTCGTGGACAACACTAATGAATCAAACTAATATTTTCGTTGATATTGTTAGAACATGTAGAGCTTCTACTCACATCGATCTGCCCGCTACCATGTCTTATTTTTCGGACTTCAACGATGTCTCTAATTAATCTGTAACTGGAATAAAAACAGTAATTGTATTTTACGTTTTAATGCATTTTGAAGGCGGTTCATCATCCCCAAGTAAAGGCAAAAAATATTGCTTTTCTGTTCTTCTTCTGGGGTAATCTGTGATGATTGGTGTATTTTTCTCCAGCTCAAATGTTTTCAGTTTTAATATGAAGAAGTTCATTCTTTTTTATGCATTTCGTTCACAAAACTGCGTGGGTATGTTGTTGGGAGTTCCGTGAGTGAATATACAGGAAAGGATAATAAATTACACATAAAATTTGTACAAGATATAGAATTAATTTGTATAGTTATTTTATTTTCATTTATTAGATAAATTGCTGTGTAAATGTTTATTATTATTTCTGCATAATGTCATTATTGGAGGAATTGTTATTAAATAGTCTTCTTTTTATTGGATGAGATTCTAGGTTTAGTTTTGTTTACTATTTAGGATTGAATCCAGATGACATATGCAAAAGAAAAAACAAGATGGCTGACAGATCCAGTAGCCGGCATGAGATCTTTGCGGGCCAAATTCACGAAAGTTTTGGTGGTGGTGGTGGTGGTGGTGGGGATATCTGTTCTATTCCTTTCCGCCAAGTTCTCATGAACAAAATACTGAATCTTCTTCATACACAGAGCGCAGTTTAACCTTTAAATAATTTCCTATTTACCTATTACAATAGATGCTTCAGCTTAATCTCCAACCTTCTCAAAATTTAATGACATTTCAGCTGTAAAGGAACATGTTACGACATCCTGTCTTGAAACAAAATGGCGGATGCCTAAACATCTAGAATCCTTAAATATCCTGCAATCTCAAATATAAATCCAGAATGTTTTGCGTAGATATATCTTATGCATCTCTTATCTTGTGACAATCAAAATTACACTTCCCAAACTTATGGCATTGTAAACATACTTGGATTGGCGTACGTTTCTCTTATTTACCTGTAAAATTTTTATATCTTTGATATCACAAAATGTTGTCAACCAATGTAATGAACAATCAACAAACCTTATTTCATAGTATTTATTCTGGCGAGAAGGCATTGTTCCGAAGTTTCTTTAGTTGTATGTGCATCATGCTTCGAGTTCTTTGCATTTCTCTAGTATGAACCGATCATCCTTTACTAACCGGAACGAAAGTGTTTACAGATTTTACAAACTAACTTGTCATCGTGAGATTCATTCTCTCATTTTATATTGGAAATTAGAAGTAGGGGAAAGGCTGCTAGTAGCTAACGGGTAGGCAGTGACAAACCCCCCTTTTAACATCTTCGTGTTATTTTATGTAAGAGCTTCATTCCTGCTCCCTACGGGTGGATTCGCTGTAACTAATTCATTTTTAGAGCAAAATGAATGTGTTTTCTCACATTTGATAAAATAGCATCGTTACATCTTTAGTGCTAAGCAGATTCTACCTATAGCATCACCCATAGTAGTATCCAATGATGGTCGTGTTATTTGTCATAATAACTGGGTAATACAACGTTGCTTCTGGCATCATTGACTAATATAAGCTTGTGGATCAACGTTTGTCTTAATAGGACTAGTTGGAAGAGCGCCTTCTGCTAGGAGAGAATTGACAAAATTTACTTGTAGAATTGTATCTTCTATTAGTCATGGATTTCCTGTCGTGCAAAATTATCTAAGAACAGTTTCGAAAACCATTCTGTCTGAAGAACACGGAGATGATGCCGTTCGAAACATCAGAGGTAGCTTAGAAGAGGCATAGAAAAGAGTAAGACAATAAAGCCCATGCAGAGACGATGAGCACTACCATGTGGTGTGGTAATGTGTACAGGAATGAAATGGGCATCCGTCTAAATCACGTTATTGAAAGACGGGTAACAAGTGGCCACCCGCAGTGCTGTTCCAGTATAATAAAAGTAAATGGCTTCTTGCTCAATTTGCCATTTGGTCATTCATTGGCCTGATGGATGCAAGGAGAAACTGTAATAGCGGAATCCACGTTGTAAAAACGAAATCGACAGTAACACAAAATGAATGCCAGATAATGGTGATCGACAATGTCATTCCAGCAATTCAGCAATATTTCCTGCGAACTGGAAGAATTGAACAATTGTAATTCAGCAGATAATTATACATCGGTCCCATTGTTTTAAGGATGAATATACAATTATCTCTGCAGGCACGAAAGTTGGATAGACGGCCTGTGCCATAGATGCCTAATGGCCATAAATTAATTCTAATTCAATGAAAGATGGGTGGAATATTGTCTTCAAATGGCAGCCAACCAACAGCTCCCATTGTTAATGTTCTGGATCTTGTCATTTTCAATTGCTATCCAATCCTTACAATATCAAAACAGTCCACAAACAACTTAGGAAGAGTTTGACTGTGTTATCCAGGCAGCGTTCGATTTGTGCACTTTCCAGAGAGAGGGAACAATTTCTCTGACGCGTAGAGTGCCGTAGTTTACGCCCGTTCATATCCCAGGTTTGGGATAATTTCGAAAAACAGAACCAGAGAAGATTTTTAGAGAGGGGTAATCCCAACCATCGCCGGCTACAAACCAAACACTTTATCCAAGTATTCCCTCAGCAGAGAAATTCTGGATGATGTTTTCCTTACCTTGCAGTAGCGAATGGAATACTGTATGTTTCAACAAGCTACAATTCTTGGACAAAGACATGCTACGGCCTCAACATCCATAGCTTGCATCCAGTGTTCGATTTGCTATAAATTACGGAGGGGGGGATCCTAAAGCTAGAAGTTGCTGGTAAGTTTCAACATACTATCTGTTTTGGTAGAAATACAAAGATTTGATTCCTGGTTGGGATGATATTCGAAATCAACAACCGGGGATGAAATCCTTACGTATCAGGGAAGATCCCCGGCATCCTTCCCGACAAATCGAACATTGCCTGCATCTCTAAAATGCGAAACTGAAGCAATAGAACGACCACAACTGGCAATAGTCCTGTGACTACCAATCATATATTGCAGCATATCTATACCATGTTTTGAAACACAAAAATGACAAATTTGTACACCGTGCTTTGGAGTGGACGGAGGGAATATAAAAATATCAAATATACTAAAGTAGGTCGCTTCAAACGTACTCATATGTTCAAGGATTGATGGAGAATGGTAACTTTTTTTTTAGAGTTTTCATTGGTCAGGCAGATAAAGACTCTCACCTGAGCAACAGTCGTTTGTCTAGTGGTGAATGATGGCTACTGGCGACTGGATAGTTTTGCGAAATCTCGTAAGCTGCAAAAAAAGGAAAAAAATGCAAGGACGAAAGAGAAAAGAAAGCTTCTTCCTAACGTTGCCATGGTAACTAGAATTGAAGGTTACGGAGGTGTGCTGGAATCCCATTAAGGCAAGAGAAGCCAGTGGTAGCCTGGGTCCGAACCCATTAGTAGCATTAGTCGAGGGATCCTTTTGGTTAAAGCAGAATGGAAGAAAGAGGAGGGAGGGACATCAGGGGGCACGCTACTAACAGAGAATCACCTCATCACTTTCCCGGCCCCCAATTCCGGTTTTTTGTATTCTTTTTCTACATCTACTCAGGTTTGCTTTGGACTGTACCTTTTTCTCGAGTGACTCCTGAACTGGCAACCACTGCATACGGTCATTCCCATAATAAATCCAATCAAGTCGCTAGACAACAGATTTTTTCCTCATACAGAGCGAAGTAAGAGAGAGGTAGGGAAAGCACAAAAGAGAATACTGATTTAAAAAAGAAAAAAGAAAAGAAAATCAACGAAAAATACTTTCTCCAATTGTCTGTACCTAAATTAACTTCGTAACTCGGGACGAGCTTTGTACTCCTGGAATTCAAGGGAAAGTAAATGGAAGGGCTAGGGCAAGAGAGTGCATCAAGATGGGACTCAATGATACCCCTAATTTCTACCTCAAACTCTTCGACTTCAAATGGAAGCGACGTGAAGAATTGAGGAAAGGGAACATCAAACCTGCTAAAAGCATAGTGCTCTCGAGGAAGGAAGCGAAGAGGACGAGTTGAGAGGAGAAAGAATTACTCCTCCGCCTTCCGATTTAAATGCAGTAAAAAAAATGTGGCTAACGATTTTCAAGGGAGTTTTTGTGTATGATTTCTTTAAAAATAAAAAAGAATACTATTGTTGTATCAAACATCAATAAGAAATCAAACTTATTTTCTTTTGTAATATTTTCTTTTAAACTATAAATATAATTCTTAGAAGAGTCATACGATACGAGGTCTAATCAAAATATAAGGCTCACTCGCTAAAGCGTGCTTTACATTTTTGCTACAAGTTCCGTGCATTTCTTTAAGGTTAATGTAAAGCAACGATCTTCAACACAAGATGGCAGCACTATCTCCGTACATGTCTAATGTATTTTTATCGTAAAACGAAATTTCAATGCTGTCCCTACAAATTCGAACCTAGAGAGTTCTAACCTTTTCGGGGGGAAAAGTTCGTAACCAATCCAAGACTTCGATCAATGCCGATTTTTAATTTTTCTTTTCTGCTCATTGTTGAAAGAGCTTCATTGTTATAGGTTTTGATATTCACAACAACAATCAAGCGATTTCAACAATGAAGAAAAAAGAAAATAATAAATCGGCATTGATCAAACTCTTGAATTGGTTATGAACTTTCTTCCCTGAAAGTTAGAACTCTCTAGGCGTGAATTTGTAGAAGCAGCATTGCAATTTCGTGCAACGATAAAAATACATTAGACATATACGGAGATAGTGCTGCCATCTTTTGTTGGAGATGATCTCTTCATCTTCTTCTTCTTTAAGACTTCTCGGCACGAGGAGATGGATGGAAGCGGTAAATGCACCTTTCTTTCCAGTCAATACAAGTGTAATTATGTTAATTAGTAATAAAGTGGATAAGTAGTGAGAGTACTAAAAAAGTCTTTTCGCAACCGGAGTTAGTGTGTTCCCCGGAATAAGCAAACTAAATAATAATTAAAATGTCTTGATCGGGGAATAAGTATTAAAAAGGTCTAGTCAGGGTGAAACGTCAAATCCAGTAGAGTTGGGAGTTGCGACGGATATGGGGCAAAAGTTCGGAAGGAAACGTGAGGGAGAGGGAAACTGTGTAGAATGAAAATGTATAAATGTAAGAAAGGAGTAGTGTATATGTGTGCAATGTAAAATAATGTGTAAATGGATGGTCGTGTAGTGTATATATGTGTATCACACGGCTGTTCCCACTCCCGCACTATTCACTTCCGCATAGCCGCAGATCTTCGTTGTGCACTCGCTGCAAGCCGTCACCGAACTCCTTGTTGGAGATCGTTGCTCTACATTAACCTTAATAGAACCCTGTTCCTTTGAACTGCATCAGTTAGTAAGCAGAAAAAATTGTCTTTACAACAAACAGCAAAAGTTGGGTTCTCCTCACTTTTTCCAAGCTGGTTGTATACTCGGTTCAAAAGTTACCTTTCCCTGTTCTTCAAATATGCTCTTTAGAAAGTTCTTGTCTGTTTTCAATCTTCACAATAATTTATATGCTCTAATACAATCTAAATTTTAACTCATATACTAGGTGCTATTCAAGTGAAACTGGGCTAGGCTAATAAGAATTTTAAAACGAAGTTTAGTCTCCATCCTCATCAAAATAGTCCCCCCCCCCTTTTGCGTCGATGGAGTTATCATATACAGCTTCCGCCATGTTTCACACTTGATTTAATTCATTCTGGATCTCTTTTAAAGTTTCAAAACGCTCCCCCCCCCTTCAGCTTTTATTTTGTGTTGAAAAATGAAAAGGTCAAAAAAAGAAGTTTGTTAAATAAATTAGGGGAAAACCAGAAAAAAATATTTGGCAAGATTTCCTGGGGAAATTCCCGAGGAAATAATAATAATAATAATAATAAAATAGGAGGAAATATTTCAGATTCAATGTAAGAACGAACTTTTTTTTTTGCCAATACTTCTAGAACACAATTTCTTTCGGAAATTTCATAATAATATCTTTAAAACCAACTAATTTGAATTTCGACTCGCTAATTTTCAACGAACAAATTTAAATCGTGTACAAGGGCGCAAACCGTGAAAATATACATTTCTTTTCTTAAATAAATAGTGACTTGTAGAGCACATGTTACAATTTTTTTTTTTATTGAATACTCAATTTTCTGAAACTTAAAAATACTAGAAATGAAAGAATAGATAAGTAAAATGGAAGAAAGCTTTTCGAAGTTTCTGGAAGAGGAGGAATTTGTATGCTGCGAAGGAAAGAAAATACAGTACATTTTCCACTTTTTATTTCCCCTCGCACCGGGAAATTTCCCTCTAACCATCACTAAGCTACATCTGACTAGGAAAGACACGAAGTTTGGGTTGTCGTTGGCTTCTTGACGGAGATCTTAGCAGGCGTTCACGTGATGTTTCTTGTCGGTCAGTTATCGGGAGATGAATTAGCCAGCGATGCGGTACGTGTTGAAATCGCTCGTGAGGATCATGAGAGCTGCTCGAAATATAATCGTCAACATCGACGATCCTCTCGAACGTTTTGAGGAATTTTCCATTTTATGTTGTGCTGCTTCGTTTTGTCTTTTTTTTTTCGATTTCATACAAAGTTTCACGTTTGTCTTTTATTCTGTGAGTCCTTTGCGAAACTGAAGAACGACACGAAAACGTGCCTATATTTACAAAGTCACATCTCCATTCAACACCACTCGGCAGACTTATTTCTCAGAAATACAGGCCACTGACATGTGACAGTGCGGGATTACGCATCGCACTGTCACCAAGCAGACGGCACAGTCCGGTTACATTTTGATCCAACCTCGTATTATTACTATAATTTTAACTAATATGCCATTTCGTTTTGACTGTTCTGCTATTCTCTTTTTGGAAATAGTCGTTTCTGATCTCGCATGGATCTCAAACGTATTCGAAATTATATGTGGGGCTAAGTGATTTTTTAATTTCGATTTCGAACTCTACTATCAGTGGGGAACCAAGAGGGATCGATTATTGACCATTACATATAGTCTAATATATTGAAAATAGTTGGAAATCACAGGTAGTTCATATTTTTAAAAAATGCTGAAAATAGAATAGCGGTAATATTCCAATGTCGCTTGATATCGATTTTCGAATTTTCCCGATATCAATATTTTGCAATAGCTATTGCAAAATGTTGATTCATCAATCAATATACAGAAAAATCGCACAGCCTTAGTTGTACATACATTATAACTGTTCAACTATATAAAATTATTTTTTGAGTTTGCGTATCTCTGTTGTAAAATAAAAGATATACACTTTTCCCATCAATGTTTATTCTCATGGTGATAAAGGAAAGCGAAAGGGAGCAAAGGCTAAAAGTGAGGAAAAATGTTCTTTCCTTATTTCCATCTTGCCTGTTCCCTCTTTTCTTTCGTTCGTATCTGTCACTTGTCCAGAAAATTTATGGATTGTAGCGATTGTTGGAACTGACCGGGCGTCCCTGATCAACTGTGCGTGGCGCTGTAAAAAGTCAGCGGTGCGGGGAGCGGAACGCCATTGGCAGGTCGAAGGAACTGTTTCGGTTACTTTTTTGTTCCTTCCAAAACAAATCCAGACATCCTTCGATACACAGTGAAAGAAAATAAGGAAAATATTGTGAGGGACAAGTGAATGTCAAGCGTTTACTTGATAACGAGTTCACCTATCCTAATGTGATAGCAAAGGAGCAGATATAAATTATCGAAGACCTTGTAACATGAGTAGTTTCTGAACACACATGTGGAACCATCATGGTCTGAAATTATTTGTCAAACGAAATGGGTAAGCTACGTGTTTAGAAATCCTGCAGTTATGTTTATTATTATTATTATTAATAATAATAATAATAATTTGCATTTGATTAAGCGTTCCGGTTTCGATCTCCGAACATGTAGGTTTTATTTTAAAGTTGATCAGTTGCAATGATCGCCACGAGAGTCAGAATATGCTGAAGAAACTATTTGTACTGACCATGCAGTATCCTTTAAGAATGTATGCGTTGAAACACATGCAACTCATTCACTTTTACCTACTTACTCATAATTAATTTCTAGGTATATTATTGGTTGCAGCACAGAACATGTTGATATAGCAGCATGATTTTAAGTAGATGGAAACAAAACATTCGGGTTGTATGTATTTGTTTATGTTCAACCTACATCCATTTTTTATTGATTCAGCGCAATATTATTATTATCGCAAAGATTTATTGCACTCACTTTCAACAATTTGTCATCTGAATTTCTTCCTGTGTTATGAAAATATTTTGAAGAATATAAGATAGCAATAATCTCATATATTATTACTAATTACTGGAAGCTATACTTTTTTACGAGAGAGAAGTCGCTAGGCAATTCTATGAATAATGAATGTCTTGTTAACCTCCCTTCTTGTTATCGAATATTACCATTGTTGAAAGCAAGTTTCGAAATCACATAGTGCAGTAATTTCCTTTAACGACTTGGCTCGTCACATCTGCTATATAATCTGAAGGATCTGTTCCTTACTACTTGGCGGATGTAAGTAGAAGATGACGATAAAAAGTTCCTTTTTTTAAAAAAAATCGAAAAGATGAAGAAGTAAGAGCGAGATGATTTTAAGTCATGAACCGCGAGCGACATATTAAAGTTCTGTAAGTGAGATGATGTTTTCCAGTCGTTTCAGAATATAAGTACTAACTTTACAGGCACGCCATTAAAATGAAAGTGAGAGGGAGGGGAAACCCTGTACTTAATACCTCATTTTCCAAAAGAAGCCAAGTTGCAACTTTTTTTTGCTTTGAGTGACATTCACTGAGCAAAATAATAGTAGGAATGAGAAAACGGAGAGAGAGAGACAGAAGAAAGAAGCGAGGTGCTTTCTTTTTCTTGAGGGTGTGAAGAGAAGTAAAACAAAAGCTTAACATTTTTGTCTGTTTAAGGACCATCAATTTTGGCAAAGCTATGACGTTTTACGTGCCGTGTTCTTGCTGACAAATGACGAGCTCTGCATTTTATCATTCAGCATTCTTTCGCACGTTTTTAAAAGAAAAAAAGAGTCATCCTCATTCCACCATGCGGTGTACCAAGAATTTCCACCGTATACTGTTATGTCTTCCTGAACTTGTCTCTTTTTAGAGCCTCTCTTTCTCTTTCAGACCGCCACCAGGAAATATCCCAGCATTACAGTCGGCAAAGCTAGACGAGGTGCATGTAAATTAGCTCTGATTGCCTCACCAAGTCCGCGTAATGAAAGGTATTTAGTTGTGAAATGAGCGGCGCCAAGACGGTATCTTCCGGCAGTCGGCGGAGGTATAGCTGCCTGCAAAACGGTATGACGTTTTGAATGTCATCCTCATTGTAATATCACCTCGTCACACACACACACACACACAAAACATCTCGTCTCGCCACTACCATAAGGCAACGTTACTAACAGGCAGGCAGACTTCGCTCACGCACCACCTCATTTAACCGAATAATTTTCAAGAATACGGCTTGAATTGAAGCGAGAACACATAAGAGGAATAATGAAGTTCTGTGTAAGTCAGGAGACGATCCTTTCCTTTCCCCACTCCTCGTTCCCTTCGCAGTCGTTTCCCATGATTACCTTTTAGTTATTCACACAACGTTATTATAACGCGTTAAGTTGAAACGTTTGAATTACTCGTATTAGAATGCCAGTAATAGTACAGTATACACACAGACACCTTTGCCAAGGAAATCTTCTCAAACTTTCTGATACCTACCTCATTTTCACTTTTAATCCCAAGGGTGCGATGGCAAATTTAAGGTATATTTGAATTCTCAAAGTGGAAGATTTAATTTGAAGGTATTCTGGAAGTTACTTAATTTTCATGAACATTTCATACGTATACGATCTCACTTCCGATCTTATTCTAACCACTTTCTTTTGTTTATATTCGCTCTTGCTTGACTCTTCATGTTGATATTTATCGTTAACTTTAAAGAAATAATTCCAGACGGGTGAGTGCATGCGCTCACGCCTTTTCATCAGAGAGAACTTGGGTTCGACTCCCCAATGCGCACTCATTTAAAATTTCTCTTGCGATCTTCAGTGGCGAAGATGAATGGGTTCAAGGAAGGCAAGCAACCAAACAATGTTATTAAATCAAAAATAGTTTAAGAAACAACTTTTTGGGTAGAAATAGCATGGTGGTCTGGAAACTTATGACCACTCTTTCCAGACACACCTTATAGTGGCCCTAACAAAAATTGGGGCTCTTTAATTTACTTGTCCTGTCGATCTGTCCGTAATAGAAGCCAACGCCTTAATGAAAACAGGTAGATAGAAACTGACTTCAGATTTGACAAAAAAACTTGCTTGTCCCGGACCTTTTCGATCCGGTTACATTAAACCCTATAGTATTTTTCTACCGTATGCACTTTCCTGAAACCTGACATAAAACGTGCGCGTTTTCTATTTTTTCTTTCGGATCTTCACCAATTTCTTCAGTATTACTTCCGATATTCATAATAATGTGTGATTTACGTGCGCATTTCCTTTCTTTAAAGTATTTTCTTTCTTACCTCTACGCGCTTCAGTACAGTATCAGCCGTGTTAGCGACAAACGATTTGCGCTTGAACTAGTGGCTCTACAGGAAACACGACTCCTTTTAAATAGCACTGCTGGGCCAGGAAGTACCACAATACTAGCAAAATTGAAAGACTTCCCCAAATCTAACATAGACTGTAGGCCACTTTCGCTTTTTCATGTCGAAATTTTTCACTGAAAATGTGACCCAAATAATCAACATTATATACAGTTCATTTATTTGTATAATAAATTCTTCCACCTAACCGATCAGTATGTTCAAGGTGGCATCATACTTCGTCGATTCTGTGACTGTAAAGAATTGAAAGTAGATTGCCCAGTATGTTTCTTTCTAAGTAGCTCTGAAATGTATTTGATAAAACCAAGTGATCTTACGTTATCTTAAAGAAATTATTGGTTTTAACAAGTTAAAATTGAGTTTTCATTTAAGCAATGTTATTATTATAAGACTTAACGTAATGCTTCCACGTTTATTTCGTACTTGCAGTAGATGTTCAGTACGTATTTAAGTAGCAAATGAACTTTTCATATGTCTCTATTCTATACTTGTGCCAGGATAAAATATTAATGTTACTGCGCAAATACAGGAAGCATCAGGCCCAGGCCTGTAACCAATGGGGGCACCCGGGCACGTGTCCGGCCCCTTACCGAATGACAATAGTTCTGATTAAATAGCTGCTAACAAGGTGCTTGTTGGCACATGGGCACATGTTCCCTAATTGTAAGAGACAGCTTGACCCAGTCACATAGTCACACAGAAAACGCAAGTATAAAGAGTTATCTATGAATTACAACTAAACACGCAGAATAAAAAATCAGAGTTCAACGAGACGACGTTTCTCAGGTATAGTTTGTAGTTTTTCTTCGGTGCTCTTTTTCTTGAAATTCCTTATCTAAAGGACAAACCGCTTCACTTCAGACATCATCACTACCGACCCACTGTTCAACCGCTGAAAAAAGAGAAACAATATTGCCAAACATTAAATGACGGGAATAGACTTTCTCTTCTCTCTCTTTTTAAATACCTTACAGACCCAGGAGCGTAGCCAGAGGGTGGGCACCGTGACACGTTCTCCCTTACGGAATGAACATTATTAATTCCGACTAGTTAGTGGTAACCAAAGGTGTGGTTGACACACGGGCACACGATCCCTAATTGCAACGTACAATTTGATCCAGTTATATTCGTATAGCAAGCTCATGTTACAGTTCTCTATGAATGACTACTAAACATCCAAAACAGATCGAACTTCAAAACAAGACAAGACATTTATCAGGTATTTCACTCGTCACTGTTTATGATATCATTATCAAAGATGCAATGTACACGTATTTAATTTGGAAAATAAATTAGATATACTGTACACCTGAAAATGACAGTAGATCGTATTTTCACCTTGTCTATATTATTTCGCTATCCTGTAGATATTTTTTGCTATGTGGCTGGGTATAATAGGCTCGAAACGTTGAATAATTTCCTCGAATTCCTAAAATCTAGTGGTTTGTCACGTATGTAAATTTATTGGACGGCTATATTCTAGATAGGAGCATATAAAGTCTTTCCGACTGAGTTTGTATTTTTCAGTCTCACCATGTAAAACCGGGATGGTACCTACTTTAAGGCCTTGGTCGGGAGGTTGTACTGTTTACCTCGGTTGTGTTCTTGTCAGAGTCGAGAGAGATAATATGCTTCCTTAGATAAGTTTAAATCTAAAAGTCAGTTAGACTAAAAGGACAATAAACAAACAACATCTGGTTTTGAAAGGACATTGTCATATTATAGATTTTTAAACTTTTAACGTGCCGACCTTAGTAGCCGTGTGGACTAGAACGCTGAATTGCATTACATCAGGTTGCGGGATCAAGTTCCTCATGGGCATTAGTGCTTGTGAATATTAACAACATTACACTCGTATCATTGAGACGGCCCGAAGTCTTCAGTTACTAAAATGATTCATACAAAATAAAGTTTACCAAAATCAGCTTTCAAAGTATGTATCACTAATATTTATTAATACGTAATTTTGCGACAACAGTATTTAGGAATTTGAATTTGATTTTCTTTATGACTTTTGGGTTTCTATGGCTCAGAAAGGGATATATTACGGAAGGGGGTGCGGGAAGGAGTTTTTCAGGGCATACTTTTCGAAGGTACCTGATGTGACTGAGGATAAATATTGGAGAAACTCAGTTGGGATTGTCGGCCGTAGTATCAATCTCTACGAATGCGAAGCGAACGCTCTAACAACTGAGCTACGACATCTCGATAATAAGAGTTTACCCTCTACACTCATTCTGTGTCTGTAATAACCAGGAAACCTTGATTGAAAGTTCAGTGCAGATATTTCCAAAAATATACTTTCGGTGTAGATTGGTTTGATCTGGTCTTGTAGTTGCTTTGGCCTATGTTCTCTTTTGACCTCAAAAACGTACTATTCAGCTTTCTTCGAATCTAAGACGCAAGAACTTCCTTTGGTATTTGGTGTGCATATGTGCCAACAATACTAATGATAGTATTTTTTTCCTTCGGCATTTTGCAAGGTAATATTCCTGATTTCCAGCTATCCATTCGTTGATATAAAGCATAGAGTGGTAATAACACATACAGTTGAGGTGCATTTTAGAATTATCCCTTTAGAGTGCAGGAATTTATTTACTTATCCCTTCGTCGAGACTTGATGAGAGAAATACCTAATTAGCAGGTGTAAAGAATTAAAAGAAATCTTTCTCTAATATAACTTTACAAATGCCTTCACTTTATGGAAAAGAAAATTTTGCTGGAACGAAATTGTGTAAAATCCGTTCTGTAAAATATTTGTATATGGTTTAGACCTACTTGAACATTTAGTTCATTCGACTCTTGGTTACTTCTACTATATCCACCCCTACCCCCCAATCATTCCAAAGTTTTAGCTGCAGGTCTGGCCACTACGTCTTTGATTTTACTCGTTTTCCTAGGGCAGACATAGAACAAGAGCTGAAGAGACCACTTGTGTTCATCACCCCTTTCGAAAATTCTGGCTACGGGCCTAGATTTGTGTGTGTGTGTATGTGTGAAATTATGCGATGAAGTTGTAAGGCTCTAAATTGATAACTATTTTATTAAAACTGTATTTACATGTGAAGCAAGATACTTCTAATTGAAATTAATTATTTTCCTTATCTGGAAATATAAATTATGGATTCAAATTTGTAATTACATCATTCACGCCTGAAGAGAGGTGCCAATATTAAAATGTTAACATGTTGAACTCTCTACCTTAAAAAAGGGAGAGAGGAAATTTCAAAGAAGATCGTTATAGGCAGTACAGAACCGTTATTTTACAAATTTTGGGTATAAAAGAACATGAAAAAGCCTAGAAAAAAAGAAATATATATATGATATCTACAACATAAATTAACTTCGTTCATGCAAACGCATGTGGTGGTTCACACAAGCCAGAGCGATCAGGCTCTCTTGTGAATATTGGCGCTATTTGTCTGTGAACAATAACTGAGGTCTTTTTATTATTATTATTACTATTATCCCTTTATTCTTTTTTAGTCGAATATGATGGTAAATGATGAGAGGATGAGGGCTTGTTTCGTGTGTTAGATAGATAGATAGATAGACGGATGTTCATTTGAACTTACTGCCGCAAGGGCTAGCTCACCTCACTGTATTCTCTTGTGCGTGTGTAAGCATATAAGCGTCCGCGTGCCCCCAGGAGATCACAGTCGTTATGTACCAATTGGAGTTGCAGCGCAGCACCCAGAGAGGGAGAGAGAGATGACGGAATGCGCTATTCATTTGTCTGTATTCGGTAAAGGACCACGGAATTCCGGGAACGCACCGTTATGTTGCCCTCTCTTTGCCCACAATTGACACATGATGCAGTACTGTCCTATGGCGGGAGGGAAACGAGTAGAGAGATTTTTGGATTGTTGAGTTCTCTGCTCGACTTTTTTTTATCTACAAATAGTGTCCCCACTGTATAACATAGACTTGTTTTTTTTTTGTTTTTTTACTACGGACGTTTTTGTAAAAAGATTTTTTTTCTGTATTCCACGTACTTGCTGACCCATACTGGGACCGCCACCACATTACAATCCTTGCGTTTTCCAAGCATTGAACCCAGCACTTTGTGACGACAAATTTTGCTAAATACTATCCACTTGAAATACAGACAGATACACACATTCAAAGGATTTCATTAATGTTAGCAATCTTTACAGTGACGTGTGTTGTACTCTGTACGGTTTTTCTCTCTCTTTCTCTTTCTCCCTCGCACACAAACACACATCGGCAAAACAAAAGAACCAAACGCATAGCTTTGTTCTTTTAACCTCCGTAACCAATTCCGCCATGCTAGATTTTTTTTAAAACCCAATTCAGCTCTGCTGTTTAAAACACTGAATGTTCTCTTAATGGGAAATCAAACAATGCTGATCAAAATCACTTTCTAACACATGAAACACGTTGTTCTCTTCTATCAAGTCAGCGGTTCATTCGTAGAAACTTCTCCAAAAGGGTGTTTGTTCCGGGGAAGGGGCGGTAATATCATTCGAGTACCTCCCTCTGAAAGGAACACTGCGCCAAATCAGTATTATATGATAAAAAGGCAAAGATGCCTAGATATGGAAGTAGCTACAAATAGGTTCTCCATTTTGACATTAATAGGCAAGCTAGCTAGTGCTTAAGCTGTAAATGGTAAGTTTTCAGAGGCTTAATGAAAAGTTCTGTATAATGAAATACTCTGGTGTTCTAATAGTTTGATTTCTGGTGATGCTTACAAATGGGTAGAGACTCTCCTAGAAATTCGCCACTAGAGAATTTGCGAAAAAATTTAAAATGTGCGAAAAGTAATAATACAAATGCTCTTCATTGTGACTACAAATCTTTTGTGGATACTAGTGTCGAATGTTGACTGTGAGCATTTATTTTCACGCATCTTATTTGTCCACAAACAGAACAACAAATTTAGAGGTGACAGACCTGCAGCTTTTGTCATACTGTGCTTTCGAGACAGCAATCTGAACTTGACACAGATCTTTATTAGTATGTATACATGTTGGAGATAATATTTAAAGAAAATATAAGTAGAAAAGCATGCAGAATAAATGTAGTTGTTATTACTTAAGAAATATTACTTGCATTTTTTTATTTCTACTCACAAATTTGCTAATTTCACGTAAAACACACAGAATTTTGACCGCAGACTCAAGAATTTTGGCATTAGCACTCAAGAATTTTAGTGACTTGGCATTCAAGAATTAAGCTAATGCCTACTCAAGATTTTCCAAGGTCTCTACTAATGTCAGTAAGTTGCTGAGCGTCTCCATGTTGACAGAACGTTTGGCTCGCACTTGGAGGGTCTAGGTTCGCACCCAGCTATCGTCTATCCTGATTAAGGTTTTCCGTGGTCACATCAGTCAAATGCTGGGATAGTACCTTGAACATGGCCAGGATCGATTCCTTTCCGTTTGATGTAATTATTGTTGTTAATATGCTGTGCAAAATGATTTCCGAGGTATATTAGGAGTTTGTAAAATAAATAAGCTTTAATAAAAGTACAGCATAGAGTTTTGGCCTTTTGTACAATTTAATTGAAATTCAGAACTCATTATGTCTGCTTATTTTGACAAACGTTATGCATTCGATCTCTTCGAATTTGTCCGTACTCAGGGTTCAATCTTGCTGAAATTTAGTTCATGAAAACCATAAACATTGAATTCTAAAACCGAGACATGCAGGCAAAATAAAAATAATTGACGCGTTAAAAGTCAAAACCCTCCAAATTCCTGTGAACATTACTAATTTCAGTTACCTAAATAAGGTATCGAATGACAGTTTAAGTGGCATCCACGATTCCATATTTTGTTGCGTGCGTTTTTTTATGAATATTAACAGGATCCTTTACATCCCAGTAGAGAGCAGAGGAAATTGCCTTGACAAAAAGCGGCAAAAGTAGGACTCTCTTCAACTTTTTCGAATTTACTGTATGGGCTAGCTGAGTTTCTCCTTACTAGGTTTCCAAGACATCGGCATGTATTCATGAAAATGTAAGTTGCAGAAGAGAAAATTGCTCTTTAGAAAGTCTTGCATTTCTGGAAATATTGTTACGAACACTCAGAAGTGCTATTTAGTAACTTACAATGAGAATTCATTTTACATTACACCATTTCTGAATAGATTATACTGTATGTGAATAATAATAAACAACATTAGATCCACTCCAAACTGTATTAAAGTTTATAATTAAAGAAATTAATATCTTCGGAGCATTATATGTAAAAGTTACCAAAACTGTAGAGTATTTTGTGATTTACTTTCCACACAATTCTTCAGTTTAATTTGTCCGGTGTACGTGATCTGCAGCAGTGCTCTCTACACGTGACGAAAAACAGAAAAATCTCTCGCTCTTGCTTTTTTATATGTCTAAAACACCATTCAAAAATGTTACATAATTTGCCAATATAGAAAATACACTGGAAGCAACTGTATACTCCATGTATGGAATCACTGTTTGCTCACATTCATTCACATGAAGTTTAAAGATACTCTGGCAAAAAAAAAAAAAAAAACTTTGTAAACTTTATTTTGTATGGGCCTGTTTTAGTAACTTTGACTTCTGCCCCGTCATGACTATGAATGGGCTTCACATCCATGTCCCAGTCGGTGTTCGAACCCGGGACTTTGTAGTTGCTAGGATAGCGCCCCAACGATATTCTGCCAAGATAGAGTTGAGAGAAAAATATTTACATTATTTGTTAGGTAAACTATTTCTGAGCTTACCAGTGCATTCGTTCCAAAGATGTAAATAAATCCCGTATTTGTTGTTCTCGTCTTCGATTTAAAAAAAAAATCTGTGCTTCGATATTGAGGTAATTTCTAGATATCTTGAAAATACTTACGGATATCCTTTCTGTTTATCTGGAAATTCTTATCTAAAAGAAGAGAAGTAGTTTCGAAAAGCTTGAAATGAAGTTTCAGTGGAGTTTACAGAAATCTGTATGTGAATTTGCACCTCGCGTAACTAAAGAAGATTAGGGGTTGGGGAGAGATTTTGTGAATGAAGCGTTGTCGATGCACTCACTGTGAAGAGGGAAACTCGCCCTCATTTGACCTCGGTCGGGCGTCGGCGTCTGAGGTGGGGCGCTGGGCTAGGTGCGCCCCGACTCAGGCAATCAACCCTAATCGATCTAGTAATCCATCAAGGTTGAGATGAGGGAAATGGGTGGGCGAAGGTAGATTCACTGGACAGGCTGGCTGCTAGTGACGAGGAGGAAAAGGGCTGATTGATTCCATCTCTCAACTCAGTTCAAACCACTGCTTGCAGCTTACGACACGACGCCCCTACCTCCTAGCATTTCCTGCCGAGCTTTCTTCGTTCTTCAAATGGAAGAACATTTGGATAATGTGGCAGGGATGATCGCGCATGTATTTAACTTACGTGTAGGTTGTTCATTCCCAGGATGACTTTAAAAAATCCAAAAGTTGATAGGAGAGGCCACAAAACGAAAAGTTCTATAACGTACATCTCTTTATTCAACCAATAGTTGTTACGGCCTTTCTTTCTTCTTCAGCTACTTTAGAATCCAAAGGAATTTTTTCTCTTTGGGCATTGGCGTGTGTACCATTTTCGTGGTTTGTTTGAAAATAAGAAAGTAAATTGACATATGACCATACATTGATTGAACTCAGGAATTAATACTTTCAAAGAAATCTTTTATTAATGTTATATGCAATTTATGCGTGATATATTAGACATCAGTGACCTAAGACAAGTTTAAAAAATGACGTCCCTTACAGGAACTAACCGGAGAATGGTACAGGGAGGGTAGCGATCAGGAATTAGAAGAGCCTGGTAAACCTCTGTGTAAAGACTCGAATGTACACGTGCGTCTCTGCTCGAGTGCTAATCCAGATAGGAATATCAAGACAATCACGGAGAAAAAAATATTTTCTGTGGACCGAAAGACAGGACTGTGGAAACTATTTTTTGTATACTTTATGGTAGTTCTGGGTCGAATGACTTGATCTAAGTATATAAAACATTAAACAGCATTGATGAATTGAAGGTTAAAATATATAGAGAGAGTTGCTGAAAAATTCACTTCAATTACTACGTTCCATGTGCGTGTGCTATTTTTTTTATTGTTATTTTCTCGCGCATAGAGTATGCGTAAATAAAATTTCATAGTTTTCAGATACCGTTCAGATTCTCCTTCTTCGTATGCAACCCAAAACATTTTAGCGTTTCTCAGGTTGCGGGTATTCTAGGCGTTTTCAAAATAATTCAGGTATACGGTGGTTGTATACCTTATCTCTGATAAAGTTTGTGAAGCAGATTTGTTAATTAATATTTACTTTGATTACGAAGCAATAGTTTGAGTGCTATATTAAGTCAACTACTCATCTGTATGTTGCTGAAAGAGCATTCAAAAGAAAAGTAAACGTGGCATCCAAGAATTCATCCCGTGAGAAAATAAAGATAAAAAATATACCTGTTCCTTTTATGTATAGTATTACCAAAGCGAATAGAAATTGAATAGCGTGCTGACTTATACGTAACTTACATGGAATTGCCGCTGCGCGGCGCTTGTACAGGATCGGGCGGTGAATTAAGACATGGTTCGCTACTTGCCTATGCAATGGAGGAGGCATTTTGTGAATCAAATGATTAAAATCTTTCAACATGGTTCCTTAAAATATGTTAATCAACCAAACTTTACACTCAAGTGTGTAAAAATACAAAATAAAGAGTAATATCAAATAATTATTTTTAAGTTGCATGCTTATCAATGATTACTTCTCTGAAAATATTTTAGTTTCCCTTCTAACGTTGAAGATTTTGAAACTTGAAGGACTCTTCGAATTTATTTCATTCAGAAGGAAAATTATAAGGAAGAATCACTTCCGGAATTATATAATTTTACATGTCCCTCGCTGCACTCTACTTCCGCGGGCTGTATCACTACGTTTTTAATACTGTCTAAATATTCAAAAATATCACTACACATTTCACGTTCAGAACACAACTTTTTCTGAAATATTCTCTCAGTTTAAAGAAATATGTCAAAAACACTTTGGGGTGGCCCAGTTAAAAAGCAAATGTCACTCCTTGAGCTATAATGTTTTAATTTCAGCTATAATTCAGTAATTTAAAGCATTGAATCACTTGAAGAAATTGAGTTTTTATGACGGAGACATTGGAAAAGTTAGTACAATATTTTAGAATATATCCCGCCAAGTGATAAATCAAGCATCTCCCATGAGTATTAAACTCAGCTAAAGTTTCCAATTCGGGTATGTGACTTACCCTACCGTGTTGTTCTGAATTTCTGAGTACTGTTTTATTTTAAATTAACGATTTTCTACACAATTAACTATTAAATTTGTCTGACTGAAGTTTCTACACAACACTAATATCTAAAATCAGCCCGTAAAAAAAATATCAATAAACGTTTCATATCCATAAACTTCCATAAAGGAACAATGCCAACAAAGTACTGTACCGCTCATTACGATCTTTGCGCTCTCGAGCGGCAGGACCGTGAACTCCTTTTATAAATACATAGGAGTAATCACACTTGTTATTTCTATCCGCTCTGGTATTACTGTTTAGTTGACAATATTCTCTAAACGTAGTAATTATAATAAATACATTTAATTATTCAAATAACGCCAAATTTTTTAACACTGAAACTGAATTTCGTACTGCACTTTGTTACGTTCATTTTACGTAATCTTAGCAATGAATTAGGAGTACCGCAGGGTTCGAATTTGGGTTCCTTTCTTTTCATTTTATTTATAAATATTCTGCCAGATTATATTAAGAACTCCAATAAACTGCTCTTCGCGGATGATCTTAAACTTTATTTATCTATTGGTTCACCTGAGGAATGTGAACTACTTCAAAGAGACGTCAGTAATGTCACTGAGTGGTGTAAGAATAATTTTCTTGAAATAAATGTTAGCAAATGTTATATTGTGATTTACATAAGACGGAAGAATCCGATTTATTTTTCCTACTTAATTGATGGAGACATTCTTGCGACTACGGAAACTGTAAAGGACCTGGGTGTTCTGTATGACTCCAAGCTAAGATTTGATTCCCACATTGGCAATATTGTTAATGGTGCATATAGGAACTTGGGCTTTATTATTAGAATTGGTCATGAATTCAGACAAATAAAAGGTCTTTAAATATTATTTTATTCGTATGTTCTTTCCAAATTGGAATACGCAAACATATGTAGTCCGCACACCAAAGCCAATTTCCTAAAAAAATTGCGAGAATTCAGTCGAGATTCTTGAGGTGTTTAACGTACAAGTGAACAGGAGTTATTCTCAGAGAGAACATACCTGCTAACTAAAGATTAATTTCAATATTCTGAGTCTTTATCGTAGAAGAATACTGCAAGGCCGATAAGAGAAGGCGTGCCACGAAAATTTACTCTTCATCATTCGAGTACATCTTCCATCTTCATATTTTTATTTTTCACTCCCCAGTCATTTGAGACTTCTCTCTTTTGGGTGTTCTCTGCAAGATCCCTTTTCAGTTTTCGTCAGTTTTACAATCAAAACTTCAGATTATTAAATTTTTCTTTATTTTATCTACTCATCTTGAGAGGTTCCAATGCCATTTAAGTATCTTTCTTCCTTATAATTCAATTTTGTTTAATACTTTGCTGTGTAAACCGATATTGACACTTCTAAAAGCTTTGGTTCTTGGTTTATAGGAAGTATTTATCTTTCTTCTAAATCCTTCTTTGGGCATTATCATTTACCATTTTTTTTTTTTAGAATTCATATTGCTTGTTGTACTTCTGTAATAACAATAGTAATAATAATAATGACAGAAGTATGCAGAAGTAGTACAGTTTGTCTTCGTGGAAAGTTTTTTTGTTAGAATTTTGTACTAAAGACTCATTACAACATATGAGATAAAAGTTTGAATACTAGTTTGCTGCCCAAACTTCAAAATTATTTATTGAGAAAATAACCTTTTTAATAATATTTCAAACTTTCCTTTTAATCTATGTGATGTGTTTCATATTATATTTTCAAGTTGAACTTGTATGCACGAGAAAGCAAACAAATATTACACCTGTTTTATCGAACATGATATTTTATTTTTATCAATTGATATTGAAATGCAACGTTGTATGTGTTTCCTTGACACAGCCACGTATTCAGAATTTGGTTTCGGAGAGTCAAGATTTATTTGGATACGAAATATACATAAAAATATATATATAATAACGCTTAAAATTATCCTGATTTTACGTAGAAATTGTAACTTCGGGGAAGATGCACAAAGATTATTCAAAATAATATCGTGAAGTAATACTTAAAAGTCATTCACCTTCATCAAGAACTTAAGAACAAAACCTTTTCTCTCCCTCTCTCCTGGTAGAAGCAATTTTGTTACACTTTCACTCACCACATTAGAGGAAACGAAAGAGAAGATAAAAAAAGTCGTGTAGTTTTTCTCTTTTCTTTCTTAATATCCAGGGGATCTCCTAAGTAATTATCTTGTAATTAAAATAAGTAAACTTCCCACTCAGCGGCCGACAGTGTAATGAGGTCTTTCTAGCAATGTCGCGATGCAATTTTCTATGTTGACATTCCGCATAGTGATGCAAACTTGATAACCTGGGAGTTCCCTCTTCATAAAACTTCATCAAATTGTGTTAGCAGTTTCCTGAAGTGAAATCTTTTTTTTTTTTTTTTGAGACCATAGAGACATCAACAGGAAGTTAACGGATTGAAAGCGAGTCTTAATTAGCAGTGTAAATAATGACAATGTTGAAAATATAATACCACTTAGATGCTAAAGTTTGCTGGTAAACTCGTGAAATGTTGATTTTGCAGGCTTTTCGCGGTCGTGGAATTTTTTAGTTTCAAACCATGTATATACAATATTTACTTCTCAAACATTTCGTTTGAGCATCACTCATTGTGTCGTTATCACACCAGTTCACGTTTCCTGAGTAGCTCCATAAAAAGGTATAATTTTATCGTTTCCTGAAGGTATTTTAATTTCAAAGAAGTTGATCTTTCGCCCTTTTAGTAAAGTAAAAAGTTGGCCAAAATATTTTAGATCTGGATTTCATAAGGAAATATTAACTGTACCTTTAACTTGAAAATGGGCAGCAAATATTTCTTCATTAATTCCTTTGTGCACCTAATAATATAGATCTTAATATAGAAAGTTAGCTGTACTTTTAAGAGTTTCCTTATCTTGTATGTAATATGCTGCTTCTTGTCTTCCGTAAGGAAAAATATTTACTGTAATTGATTCTTCCAGTGGCCCTAAGGCCCAAGAAAATTAATCTCGATCAAGGTCATATAAAAAAGATAAATACACTTTTCTGTTGGCTTGGATAAAATTAATACTATCAATTCCCACCCACTCCCCCGAGAAAAAACGTACGTCTTTACAGATTTTTCTTTTTTTTTTTAATTGATCGACGATGGATACATCCAGAAGTCTCAACTGTAGTACAGCTGTTATGGAATTTCTGTTTCGAAATGCAAAATCACTCAAAACACCAATCCTTATTACATGTTAATGAATCTTTAAGTAATTTTAACCGCTTTAAAATTCATTACGTTCGTTAATTGACGATTTGTTAAATTCTTAACTAAAGTTACAAAAACTCACCGTATATCTTCACAATATTCAATTGCTTGTGGAGATGTTCAGTCATTCGTAAGATTCCAGAGTCTAAAGGGCTATCTCATCAGCATTTAGCACATGTTGGAATACCCTCAGTGGTATTCATTTCATCGCACTTTTCAGTAATTTGTTTAACAAGTCAGGGGTACTTCTTGTTGCTGTTTGTAATTCTAGTATGCTTATTATGAGTTTACTTCGTACTTGTTGTCTATATATATTAAATGTTACTCCGCAAATATTTTCTCCTTCAAAATTAGAAAAGAAATTTAAATTTCGGCAAAATTGCCAATAGTAGCTTTAAGAAATAATTTGTGATGCACATATTTTTATAACTGAAATTGAAATTTTGTTTCCCGATGATAAAATAACCTCAAAGAATCAACATAAAATGCATGTATCTCCCTTGTAATACTTTGCCGTGAAATGACACCTATGCTATGCTCTCTACCAGGCATTACAGTAAAAAGAAACCTACAGTATAATACATATCTATCAGACATATACTAAGAAAGTTAATAGAACATCACAGAAAGGATCTGTAGTCCATCAGGGTCATAAGTTCTCGTTTTAAAAACTATTTTTACCATTTTACAGGTTACCTATCCACCTATCACGCAAGAGAGATTTCGATAAGCCTGCTTGGAGAGGGATTTAACTAAAAAATAGTTCATAATATCTTCTGAACTCCAGAATTAACTATACCAACAGTAAATTGAATATAAAGGACAAAAAATCGAAACGACAAATTCATATTTCTTATTTTTAACAATTCAACACTCAGCCCATATAAGTGATATTGCTCATTTAAAAGCATTGAAAAGAGATTATTTGTTCAATTCAGTAGAATTAAGTATAAATCTCTTTTCAAATTAAATTCAGACTGTTATTTTATTATTATTATATCTGTTTCTAAAACGCAAAGTACTGCAACCTGTAATTTTGCGAAGGAATATTTTGAAATATTTTAACCAATTTTCGTAAAACTGTCAACAGGAATTACTGCAAAGTCGTCAAGTATTTTAAAATAGAGGCCATCACAATTACGTTTGCTTTCAGTAATGATAAAGTAAAATCTATTTCTTAGTTCTTAAGATGATTTCCTGCTGCTCAGTTTTGAGTTCGTCTATATGCAACTGGCTGTTTGTTTAATTTTCCGTTCTCTCTTTTAAGAAAAGAGAAAAGAGTGAAGAAAAAACTTTAGAACGGGAATTGATCAGAGTAGAAAAGAAGCAGCAGCATATGAAGCCGAAAAAAAATATCGAGGTTTGCTCTTGGCTTTTCTTCTATTTTCCTCTCTCTCTCTCTTCTTTCGTTTCGGAATGAAAGTTTCATTAAAGCGCACGGAAAAGATCCCTCAGATGAAGGTAGCATAACAGTATAATGCCCAGCGGACTTAATAAAATATCGAGAAGACTCTGGAAAGAATCGCCGTAATATTAGGGAAGAGCCAAGGTATAATAATAACATTCTGAAATAACAGCCGGGGGCAACAAAGGGAAAGTTGTTGAGGGGGTTATAGTATATGGGAACAATATGAAGTGGCGAACGATGAAAATATTAGAGGGGGCGGTTGAGGCCCAGGGATCTACTCAGGCGCTTAAGGGGTGTTTTATAGAAAGCGTAGCATCCGTATATATCTGAAGTTCAATTGGGCCATGCTTGAAGAGACTAAAACTAAAGCGAAGATTGAGAGGCAACGTTGATGTAATTGACACCTTGTTTCGACAATAATTTAATAACCCTTTATAGTCGCCTTGCCTGCTATTAAGTCATTCATGTTAAAGCTTAGTGTTTTATTACTTGAAGCGCTTACGTGGTCTCTAAACAAAAGACTTCAGTAATAAAAAATGTAAAAAAATTCGTTGTTTTACCCTTAGGGCCACATTTTTATGAGAAGGAAAAGGTAGGGGGAAGTTAGATTATTCCTTGAACGATGTAATGAATTGACTGAACTATTCTGCAGTTTCATGTTTAGTTATTTCTCTCCTCTTCTTGTCCCTTTATAGAGTTGAAGGTACTATCTTATTGCAGCAATTTTGTTGTTAACTACGACATTTTCTTCTCTGCTATAGCGTTACTTCATATAAAGGGATTGCCATGGCAGCAGCACACATAGGGATCATACACTGCGTGTGTGTTTGCATGTTTCCTTCACGTTATATACTCTATTTTCCATTGAAAAGTTTGCGAAAAAGAAAGTAGTTTGTAGTTATTTCCTCATTCAGGATCCCTATACCCTTGTTCTTTCTGTATGGTCGTAGTATTGTACACTCAAATTCAGAGAAGTTTCTAACCCACAAAGTAAGACATTTTTACAGCACTATACCGATGCACATAACAAGAAGAGTATATAAACTGTTCAGTTTACTTGTATGTACAGTACGGTTTCGGTGTTATTACATTTTACAATTTTTTGTGGGCTTCTCTTTCTCAACAGAGATTCAAAATAATTGGGTGCTAAATATTCTTTGTTTACACTGACGAGAAAGCTTCCTTTTGTGGAAAACTCAGATCAATTTGAAACCCAAATAGTAAATGATGATGTGTTAAAGTGAACACGTGTGTAATGCTACGTTTCGTAATTTATCGACACACGAGTTGCAGGACTTCAATCTTGGAGATTTTTTTCTTCTGGACTCCTGGCAGCAGATAATTGTGCGATATATTGACGCAGTTGAAGTAGATAATTGTGAACCATATATTCACATTGAGTTAAGTCTTTGTCAAACTGATGTAACAAATTTTGTCTAGTGGCGAAAGCCGTGTACTAATTCTAGTAGCACAAATGTTGAATAAACAGCATTTCAACCAAATCTAAACGTTTATTGTATACGTAAAACTCAGGTTGAATAATCGTTTAACATTTATGCTACTACGGAAGGATCAATATTGGAGAGTAGTGATTAAAAACTAGCTTACACCGGTCACTCAAAGTTTTCTAAGCCAAACCAGGCAATGTTACTAACAAGTGAACCTATCGATGATTCAAAGCGCTTTTTTGATCAGACTTGGTAGAGGAGTAGGGTATATCAGGAAACCACCAGAAAGCATGATTAAAAGTTCTTTCGTCCATAAAGACTGACGCAGTGGCCAAAAGTTTGGTTCAGAATTTGTGTTGTGATCTAAGTAGCAAAACACACGTTTATTTATAAAATGCTTGTAATAATGGAAAACTAATACACAAGAATGGGTATTGGGTCAATGCGCAATCTCTTACAGGGAACGTTCGTCATGGCCGCCATCTTGAAATCTGTCATCTTGAATATTGCTCGACTTTTTTTTAAAAAAAATAGGAAGGGGTTCATGTAACATATTAATCCGGGCTAGAATTTTACAAGAAATACATTGGTGAAGTCAGTTTTGCCATAAATTTATTTTTGAAACAGATAATGATATCTGACATTAGCATGTGTAGTTGATTGAAAAGTCCAGAAATCCTCTGCTATTTTTAAAACAATGCAAGAAAT
>JAGDQP010000581.1:66062-92342 GCA_022664845.1 Lepisma saccharinum | reverse complement strand
GTGCATTAGGTTTTTATTTCTTTAACTGTTTTAAGAAAAACACAACAATTCCACACTTTTCAGTCAACTAATACACATACGAAAGTCACCACTTTCCATACTTTGAGCCGAAACCCAAAAATAAGTGATTCTACAGCACGGTACAAGCTCTTTTACACATCGACATCAAGGCGGTGATGAGGATTTCGCTTACTAAAGTAGTTCATCTTTACAGATTTAGTGTTTTGGAATATATTTAAAATGGCAAATTGCATCTAGAATTATTAATCCAGTTAATTAGTATCGTAATCTTCTTTACTTATTGTTTCTTTCTTTGTAAATAGTTCTGGCGCTAATATATATTTAGTGTCCATGCGCCATGTGACACACACTACTAAGTCATAGTGCTAAAAATAATTATTCAATTCAGAAATTCTTGAATATGGTTCATTAAAATACCTTGAAGTCTTTAATATGGCAAAATCTTCAGCCTTCAAATTGATTTGACTGGAATTCAATTTATATTGCATAAGATTTCAGGTTTCGAAAGTGTGAATTCACACATGCATATCGGGGGGTGACAATATTAAATACAAAATGAGGCACTCGCACAACACGAGGGCCGTCACAAACAAAATTCAATCGCAAGCGAAACATTTTGCATTCTTTTGCCCCTTAGTGAAAACTTAATTTTCCTAACTTTTTTTTTTGTTACAATTTGTGGTTAAACTTCCCTTCTTACTTCTGCGTAAACTCTGAGAGATTCCTATTATAAGCGATGTGCCTATACGTGGTTGTATCCATATTTTTCTTCATTCTAAAATATTACTATTCAATGTTCTTAAAGCCGAAAGAGCAACGAAGTTGATTTCGTGTAACAGAGTAAATGCTTGAAACTTTTTGTCCTAGTTAAGTGTTTTTTTTGTTTGTTTGTTTGTTTCATTACGTGTTACTAATACATCTCTCTCTCTCTTTGTCACAGGTAAGTCATCTTTTATGTCTAGCTGCTACTTATGAAGGAATATTTCGCACCGTTGCGTAAGTAACGCCATTGATTTATACTTACTTAGCTAGTTGCGTATAGTTGTAATATAAATATGTAAAATATACATTTGATACGTAATATATTTTAAAAGAGCCGTATTCATGCCATTCACTCTGTCAATGATTAGGACGGAAACAATGGAAGACTGTCTGAAATGAGTTTGAGCACTCAACAGTATTTCTTGCGTGCATGTCCATCTTTGATATTTCGAATGAACGGACGTGCAAGGGATTGCATCAGAATCTCTGATAATAACAAGAATAAGAGTAATTTCTCAATTGAAATGATAAAGAAAGACTGTCCAAATGGCGATTATATACCAATAAATAATATCTTTTTAATTCAAAACCACGCTTTTATACAAGAAGAAGTGCAAAAAAGGATAACTTTTAGCTAGTTATAACTTTGATAATTGGCTAAAATAAAAGCATGGGTCGCTTACAGAAAATTATGTTCGTGTAGAAAATCATCACACAATAGAAGTATTTGTTACTAGCGTTCCACGCTGTTTTTTGTTTTTGTTTTTTTACCATGACATAACTCTTAAAAGTTATAAATAGCTTTAAAAAGTTTCTACTTTTTAGTGCAATTTTTAAAACAAAAGCATGTTTTGTTAAGGGCCAGTTCTACAATCGACCGCTAAACTTCTAGTCAGCACTAAGTTGAGGGCAAGTCTGATTTTAGCCAATGAGAGTACGCAAAATTAGAGTTTGCTCTGACTAGAAGCTTAGCGATCGATTGTAGAACTGACCCTAAATCTTTTCTGTGTTTTGTTTAATTCTTTAACATAATCTCTTAAAGGGTTTTTAGAACGTTTCGTTGAATATTAGGCAACACTGGAAAACAATAATGTCTGGTGGGTTGCGGAACTTCCAGGTGTGAGGCGAGAAAAAAAGTTTCAAAATCCTATTTTTATTATTATTTTTTATTTATAGGGATACTTCATTTCTGTATTGTTATCAGGCGCACACATAAATATACAAAGTTTGAAATCGACAATTGGAAGTAGAGGAAACTTTGGTTACAAAATTTAAACGCGACAGAAAACTCGGCCAGACAGAAATAACGAATTCTCATGCGTTTTCTTACATATTTATTGCAATACTGTTCTTTTTATTCAAAACTTTGAAAAAAAAAATAGGTACAACAAATTACCGAAGATTTGGCTAGATATCGGACAGACATTTTGATGCATGTCCACGACTGACTTTTCATATTTCAAAGTTAAATATAGTGCAGTGCCGTATGTATTTGTTGACATGCAGAGATACGCACAATCGCGCAACGCACCTTAATGAAAAATATTGTTCTGATTTGCGGTTAAAAAGAGGATGATATTCGTATAGTTCCATCATTTTATTCTGAAGAGGGTTACTCAGGTAACTCAATTGGAATCATACATTCTTCTTTTAATTTTCATGTCTAGATTCCACACACGGGAGGAACATATTTGCAAATTTGGGAAATAATAAGCCATGCATTACAACTTTTGTCCATAACTATACAACACCGTATATAAGTTTCAAAGATTTAGTTCAACTACATCATAGTGATGGCAAAGAGCTCCAGCTTAGCCATGTGGTTACCGCGCTCGCCTTCGGTGCGAGGGATCCCGGGCTCGGTTCTCGGTGGGAGCTCCACTTCAGACTAACGTTTCGATTTCCCATACTCGGATTGCTGTTGTGGGTTAGTGTCAGGAAGGGCATCCGGCCGTAAAACATCTGCCGAAACCAATATCTGTGGAATACGCTGACTCCATCTCTCACATGGAAAACCCGGCGGAGACACACTTCATAGTGATGGCCAAAACTTATTGATATCTCCTCGCATTACGGTTGCCTTGTAATCACTCATTATGAGGCAAAAATGTGATTTAGTTTGTGGGACAAGGAATTTATTTCCAGATATCAAGGAATTCACCTCGTATTCCTATTTCTGAATTTCGAGTTGTAAAATAAATACTAAAGTATCTATCCGTGAACTTTAATAATTTATTTCCCTGGAATATTAAGAACTTAACTTGTGTAATTCTCCTATATCTTATTTCCGCTCCCTTTCAAAAATATTCGAACTGTATTTAACTCTGGTTCTCAGTTAGGAATGAATAAATCCTTCTGATATGTGGTTGATCTTAGAATGTATTGTCTCACCTAGTGCGCATTCCTTACTTCGAAGATGGTACGGTGATACTTTTCCTTCGAGGGTGTGAATTTAATGAATTTTCTTGTTCGAATGTAATAGTAATTTTAATCTGGAAAGTCTTTACTTTCTAATCCGACATTTCACATTCGAAGATCATCTTAAGTGTGTGATTATGCGGTGAGAGAGTTTAAACCCTCTTTCAGTCTTCTGCAGTGAATGAAAATTTGATAACCAAAGCTGGTATTCTTTTCCTCTAGCGCCATCTTGACACCATAATGTATGACGTCATAGAAACTCCGCCTTCTGCTAGTGTCAGGTGCTATTGACACTCTACCTGCCCGACCTCGGGGTGAACCACATACAAAGAGATATGCACTCCTCCCCTTCGTACCCTTTTTTTCTCTTCTCGTCGCGAGCGGAAAGGACAAAAGAAGGTGATGGAATACTGGTAGTCACATGACTCTCGAGGCAGTCTCTCCTTCCGTTTTTTAAACCATTTTTCTCCCCCTTTCCTTCACCTCACTCTACTCTCCGTACCTGTCACAGTCCGTTTTACCATTCTCTGGCTGTTGTCGCAGTGTTGCCTCCCGCAACAAACAAGTTTCGTGAGAGCGCATAGAGAGAACAGGAGAGGGACAGGAGGTGGGTGAGTTGGTGTCACTGTATAAAGCCGAGGGGAACGAAATCCATTTAACGTTAATTGTCGGGCGAGAACGTGGCTGCAGGTGAAAATCGAATCGTCCCACGAATTAACATAGAGCACGTTCCAAACGACGGGAAAGTTTTGGTGGTAGGGAGTGGAAAGGAGGAGGATATCGTGCTGTTGGGGGTCTTTGGACGGACGAATGGAAACTGAAACTGGTAGAATCGTAGTAGGAGATAGGAGGAAGGTGAGGGGAGACTTCAAGGATCAAAGCTGGTAGGAAACAATTCAGAAGGCAGAAAAGCTACGGTGCTCTTTTACTACCGTGCCGTCTGTTGCATATACTCTGCCTACTCAGCGATATATATATGTAATTATATTTGTGTGTGTGTGTGCGCGCGATATCGACAGAGATGATAACGAAACGCAAGGGATCCTCCGATGATTTGCATGTGTGTTCAAGTTTGAGCTGTGTCTTAGCAACCTAAAATTAACATGGATAAGATTTTCCCCTTTTTATTTAAATAAAACAGTGTTAGTATGTTTTGTATTTGTATGTGTGAGAGAGTTTGTAATTAAATAAGGTGCAGGATGCCTAAGAGGAAGCGATTTCGCCTTGTCATAAATCCCCCCTGACTGATCATTCTGAGTGACGTAAGCATCCCTTAAGTTTCTTCATACAAACGAGACAAATACTTGGATGGTAATTTTATTTTAGGTGAAGACCGCTGCTTAGCGTTCCTACCACCCTGAACAGTTTGAAAAAGAAATTGAGAAAGAGGGTCTATGTATTCTATCATTTAGATGTTCTAAAGTTCGGAATATAAAGATGCAATCCCGATGTTTGTACTGTACTTGAATGCTAGAGCGGGGGTGAAAAAGTAGAATATTCGGGGTACATTTTCCTTACCGTTCACGTGTTACGGCTCAAAGAAATTAATATAATTTCCAAATGTCAGGGTTGTTGTCCTTGAAGAGCCCTTTAACTCTCTCCAAGTTTGCCAATCGCTTAGCTCCTGGTGGCTCCTGCTACCATTGTCAATTCTTTTTTCCGTAACAGTGAAGAATGAAAAGTCGGGCGACAATCTGGCAGTTTTGCGGAAATATTTGCATCTGATTCGCTGTAGATAGACACAATTTCTATTTGGAAACTACTATAACTGCCTACTATATGTCTTACGGGATTAACGATATTAATTAAAACTAATGTCAGGTGAATTTTTAGAGAATCGATATTACATGACTCATTGTTTGAATTGTGCGGTTTTACATAATGTTCTTCTGATCCATACTTCATAATTTTGATTTTGCATTGATAATAGTCTCAGTGTACAAGAAAGGACAAATAATTCACAATAAAGACAGAAAGAAGCTATAAAGAACTTTCGAGTACGACGAACAGATGGAAAATTATTGAACATCTTGCTAGTATAATACATTATACATCTATACGCATTGTGACTAACATACGGTAAGAGGGACTTCAAGCTACCTGCTGAGGCATTATAATTCATCACTCGAGCTAAAATGACTCCAAAAGCATGTTTGGATATTGAATGGAAACCCCTAAAATAAGTCGGGTGTGCGACTACATTGGTGAACCGAATGGGACGTGGGAAAAACATGTCGAATATACCAACACAGTTTCTAGTTAGCTCCGTACAGTAACTGACATTACTTACAGGATGCTACATACTAAATAACAAATAATTATATCTAGGTAAGGAGAATGCAGTTCAATAAATAAGAATTCTTATTACTCTGTTACTCTTGCACTAAGAACGTTATAAAATAAAAGGAGTGATCAATCTAGTGAAACACTTATTTCATTTAGATATTTACACATAATCAACCATTCTTATTATTGCACATGTCTTACTGAAAAATAAGATGTTGAATGTCTTCTTGAAAGAAATGGCCTGGGAACCGAACCAATCTCGAACAGCTGCTATCCCCTCCGATGTGAACGTTAATTTAGGGAACTTAAAATATGGAAGAGAGAGAAACTCACGTCTGTGCTGTAGAAAAGTGTTCTTACATTTCTTAGTCATTTTTTTAAAACCAGATTAATAATATTTTCCACATGGGGACAGGCATTGTTGTTCCTTTAAGAACATGTCAAGTTTCGGACGAAGAGGCAAACGCAAATGTTCGAGGTTTGTACAATTCGCTGACCAAACACTTCTTCCAAATGCTTATTGAGACAAATACCTTAGTAAGTGTGATGATTATATTAATTATATACAAACATCTAAACGACAAGAGAGTTTCAATTAAAGGTATCTTCGCATTTGAGTGATCCTTACGTACTGTGCTCGTTTTTTTTAAAAATAAAATAAAAATGAAAGAAACTGATGCCACGACGGCGTATTAATCATCCTTCAGCCACTCAGGAAGGAAGACGACTAGCGTTTCTGTCATTAGCTGCTCTTGGCATAATGGAATAAAGAAAAATCACGCTGTTATCAGTCTAGTAAATACAAGTATAGAACTCTAGTACAGCGTAACAGATGCTTAACGGCGTTTACTAACAAACGCTAATTATTATCAAGACTGCCAGTGCGATTAAGAACACTAGCATAAATATGTGGCACAATTGAATTAAATTTTATTTATGGCCTTTAGGCACATATGGCTTAGACAGAACAACTGGCTTCTAACAAAACTCGTGTATAATACCACAAATTAACAAAAATGTTGAAATAAATCTTACATAATTGTTATAAATTTGTGTTCCGTTCAGAATTGGCAAACTCCGTCCAGAATAAATTGCACATTCGTCATCCTTCAAAACCTAGAAATTCATTCGGATTCGTTGCCGAGTGTTGATGATTACTCTCTCCCGAAAACTTTTGAGACCTGTTATATCCAGGATCTGTTAGAATTCGTCTTTTGCAGAACGCTAGCAAACAGAGAGAAAGAGAGACACAGACACACGTATAGACACACACACACGGACACGAAAGAGAAGAGACATTGCTGGAAAGTTGATCTGCTTTCCGATAATCCAAGCTGAAAGCTGGTTAGGTGTGCTCATGTTGACACAAGAGCTTTATTTGGAAGCACACAGTTCTGCGATTTCCACTTCTGCCTTCTTTTAGTTAGACGACCAACCAAGAGGCGGTATTTTTCGTTTTGACACTGTAGTATATACGTCACAGTAGCCACATTTGCGGTTCTCGTGGGTTCCCTTTCTTTCTTCCTTTACCTTTTCCTTTCATTCTCTTTTTCTTCCACACACACACATATTCTCCAACGATGGAAAAACGGAACGGCGTAGTGTCTCACTCAGAGAACTCAATGGGACATTCACACTGAGCGTTGACCACTTACAATTGACACAGCTTCCGCACTGACCAATCAGAAATGGATTTACTTTATACATATATATATATATATATATATATATAAAGGTGGGTTGTATTACGAGCGAGAGTCAAAGCTGTTGATTTCAAAAGTTGGGTGCAGAGGATAAAATCCAGAGACGAATGCAACAATGAAAGAGAGGGATGGTAGATGCCGCAGCATGGAGGAAACATAATCCCTATCAAAACACTAATGGCATGATACAGAAGTGTAATCCCACTCTATCGATTGCAAAGTAAAAATGGGGACCTGTGAATGCTGTCCCTGCATTTCTGCCTTTTTTTCATTCTTTCTTCTTCTGTTCTGTACCTGTTTCTCTCTCTCTCTCTCTCATTCCGTTCCTGATTCAACGCTTTTTCATCTTCTTCTTTTTCCCTCTGTGTTTTCTTTTGTGGGAGATGTGTGCCTGCCACGTTGGTAGCTGGGAATTAAGAACAAATCCCAATACGCACAATGGACTCCGACAGTGAATTGGTGCACTTACCTGTGAAATTGCCAGTTCGGATGCTGCCAGTGCTGCTTCTACTCAGGGGTGGGTTTTCAAGCTATTCGTTGAAAGAAAAAGAGGGTAAAAGAGAAGAAGAAGAAGGAGGAGGAGGTGGAGGAGGGGGAATAGAGAATGATGGAAGATGAGGGAGAGAAACGAAGAAGGATTTGGGGAAATAAAAGAGATAAAGAGAGAAGTATGATGGTTGAAATGGTAGGTGGGTTATGTTGGGAGGGAAAGAAGGATTCTTGCGTAGGAGATGAATGGAAGAGATTCTCTCACAAGTTTAGAGTGTGCACTGGGGAGTTGGTGCGTGAGATGGTTTGTATCTTGTTACGCTCCTACGTAGAGGAGGAGTGTTTTTCAACCTTGAATGGGAGAAATATTGCAAAGTAGCTGTATAATGGGAGATATACTATTTGGATGTATTTTGAAAGGATGCGCGGAAGCCGGCAATGCCACAATGCACTATGTAATCAAGCGATGAGTTACGTTTATGAAGTTAGCATTTTAGTTATTTTGTAAATATGTGATTGCTTTTATTCCTTAACTATAGGGCAAGCGTACGTATTAAATAAATACTACTTTAGGTTTGGAAACGCTAGAGCTTTAAAACTAATCGAAAACTACTATTTTTCCAAAAAAATACCTGATTCCTTTCTGATATTTGTACTCGAGAGATGGATAGTCTGTTTAATTTTAGATTTTGTTTTGACTTTAGTTCTCGAATATATGCTTAAAGCATAACCTACCTCTGTTAATAGAATTTTGAAGATATTTTCAGTAAATCTTTACTTGGGTTTTGATCGGACTTCCTTCACAGTTCGTGTATATATAGGCCTATATAATGTCAAGTGAGAGATGTTACAAACAAAAAAGGCTAATAAAATTTTCTAGCTTTTTTGAAAGAAAATTGAAACATTTTATTTATCGTTTGTTATAGCAGTCTTGACTTCAAAGCATCTGTATAAAGCGACGCTGTCCAACACTACGAGTACAATATTATATCTCCAATGTTATTTCACTTCTTACACGAGATTCTAATGCTAGAGATATATTTTCATAGAGGGAAGTTATTATTTAAAGGTTTCTATCCATGTCAGTTTTAGGTTCTTTATCTTGTTCATTGTTGAAACAGCTTCCTTGTTATATGTTTGCATGTTCAATACAACGATGAAGCGATTTCAACAATGAACAATATAGAAATGTACACAGACAGAAACCTTTAAATTGCATGTGAACTTTCTTCTTTGAAAGTTTGAAGTTAATCTTTCTTAGCTGATTAATTAATCAGCGCAGATTATTATCCATTCGGTAAGAACATCATTTAGGCAATATTTAATATGCTTGGTTTATTTTTTGTCAAAGATTGAAGTTGTTTGACCAGTATGACAATAAAAAACATAAGAGAAAGATATATTTAACAACCAGCGAATCATGATGTAATAAGCTGGGTCGTCAAATAACTCAGCTAGAACTTAGTTCTTTAAGGCATTTTCAACTTCATATCGCAGGGTTCCGTGAGCGCCATGGAGCCTCTTTTCTAGCGTTGACCTCGAGACGAGACAGAGATCTCGTAATACAAAGTATACATCTTTTGAGAAGAGACACTCTCTGGACAAGATATTTTCGAGACGAGACAGACTAAATCTCGTCTCGTTGACAACATTACTACTTTCCAGTAAGTTGTAATATTGTATCTCCTCTTTCCCTCATTTTGAAAATGCAAAAAAAAGTGGTGAGGGAGCGTGAAAAGGAGCGTTAAGGATTGTACCAGCTGCTAGACTAATTGGGAAAAATTTCAGCAACGTCGGACATCGGACATGGATTCAAATTTATTCAAATAATAAGTTTGAAAAATTCCTTAGAACAGTGGTTTCCAAAGTGTGATTCGCGAATCATCTGTACTCCACACAAGTTTTCAGATCGTCCGTAAAACAAAGATAACACGTGTCATTCAATTTTCTGTTCGAAATAGAAGTGAGACTGAAATCCTAAATTTGCGTTGTATATTTGTTCTCGTTCACGTCTGGTCCACATATGTGTGAATGTCCTGAATTTCTTAGGTGGAGTGTATTCTTGGATTCGTAAATTGTGACCGTTGGAATAATTTTTTACCCCTCAAAGGATACGAAATCTGGCAAAACAGAGCAGTGTGACAAACAGCACGCGCGAAATGTGTTCGTCATTTTTATATTATTCAGTTTTCACGGCAAAATATCTTTCCATCGGCCATTTCTCTTTATCGAATCGTACATATTCAGTGCAAACAGCATATATAAACTAATTTTCTCTTCTTAACAGGAATGTCCATTTTTTTATCCTCCCCTGGTGGCGGATAGGGGAATGCGGACCAGATATGGTGGGTACCGGAAATATTCCGGGGCGGACCAAAACCAGTACTGCTGCCTTGCAGTTAGTAGAGGGATCTACAAAGGCTAGGGGAAGATAACCCCGAACAAAAATATCATGATGAGGGGAAGCAGTATCACCATTACCACTCTGAGGCTGAAGGTGAATGACATCGGCAACACTCAGAGATGGACAGAGGACCACATCTTGGATGTTTACCTTTACTGCGAGGTCGTAGAGCTGACAACACTACACCGCTAAAACATGTCAAGAAATAGTAACAGCTGGTTCATGGATTCTCCTGGGCTAAAATATTCCGGAGGTAAACTGGTCCCTCAATCGGATCTCCGGGCGGGGACTGCTTCAGGGGACTCCAAGAATAGGATTAAGAAAGACCTTAGAATAGGAACGTGGAACGTACGAACATTATACCAAACGGACGCTCTTCAGGTGGCGGTACGCGAGACCGAGAAGTACGAGCTATATATATTAGTGATACAAGAAGTTCGGTGGGAGGGTCAAGATAGCATCCGACAGAGCAAGTACACTTTCTGCTACGGGGGAACACAGTCTCACGATTTCGGAACAGGATTCCTCATTAAGAACAGTATCCTTCAGGCGGTTCAAAATGTAAAGTTCGTAAACGAAAGACTATCGTACGTTACGATACGTACTCGATCGGGCAACACGGTTTTATTAAACGTCTATCCTCCGACCGAGGTGGCTACTGATAACGACAAAGATACAGATGCTTATCAGAATAATGGAAACACCTGAACGAAAGTGCAACTTACCAGATTAATATGGTGTCGGGCCACCTTTCGCCTTAGAACAGCCTTGATGAGACGTGGGATGGAGGCATAGAGGTCGTGAATGGTAGCAAGTGGAATATTACACCATTCCTCGTGCAGGGCATCGGCCAGTTCTGTGAGAGAGGATGGAGGTGGAAATCGTCGCCGGAGTCGTGTTTCCAAGATGGACCACAGATGTTCAATTATGTTGAGATCTGGGGATTGGGCGGGCCAGGGGAGGTGTTGAACTTCATCCCGATGTTCCTCAAACCACGCTGCAACAACTCCAGCTGTGTGAATGGGTGCATTATCATCCTGGAATATGGCGTCATTGTCCGGGAACAACATCCGGACCATAGGATGCAAGTGGTCTCCTAAAATTGCGACATAATCGTTGGCAGTGATGCGTCCGCAAAGTGTGACCACAGGACCCAATGAAAACCATGATATTGCGGCCCACAGCATCACCGTGCCGCCGCCATGTTTCACAGTTGGGCGGAGACACTGCAGATCATACGCTTCTTTGGGCGTTCTCCACACATAAACACGGCCCGTGGTTTGGAATAGGGTGAATGGTGACTCATCCGACCATACCACACGTTTCCAGTCGTCAACGGTCCAAGTTGCATGGTCGCGGCACCATTTGCGGCGTGCTAAAGCGTTCTGGTCCCTGATGAGAGGTTTGACCCGTGCAACACGACCCCGTAAGTTCATGTCATGTAATTCGCGGCGGACTGTGATTGTCGAAACAGGTTGGGGGAGGTGCTGATTGAGTTCCTCCGTCACTTGCGCCGCAGTGGCACGACGGTTCCGCGTGACAATGCGCTTTAATACCCGGCGTGCCCTGTCACTGATGCTTTTCTTCCGCCCACTGTTCCGCTTCCCCGATGTGGTTTTCCCGTGTGTTGTGTAGGCCGTCATCACCTTCGACACTGTCCCTGGCGACACACCTAACACACTAGCCACTGCCGTCACACTCACTCCACATAACCGCGCACCAACAATTTGCCCTCTTTGAAACTCTGAGAGGTCTCCCATTTTATAAAACCTCCGTCTGCTGCAGCCACTGCACACTCCTGTTCCACGACGCCTGACGTAGTATGGAGACCGACCTAACACACCACCACCAGCAGTCCGGCGCTGCGGTCGCCACGACACCACTGCCAACCCATACATCTGACGTGTTGCCAACTACAGGTGTTTCCATTATTCTGATAAGCATCTGTATGTTCTCCGATGAGCTAGAAAGGCTGTTTGACCGAATGCCGAAGTATGATTCGAAAATTGTTTTGGGTGATTTCAATGCAAAGGTAAGGAAGGAAGAAAAATATAGACCTACTATAGCAAATACAGCCTTCACGAAAAAAAAAAACAACAATGGAGAAAGACTGATAACTTTCGTGATTTCGAAAAACCTACTGGTAAAGAGCACGTACTTCGAACACAAAGACATACACAAATACACATGGGTATCTCCGGACGGCAAAACTCTCAACCAGATCAAATAAGTATTAGTAGACAGACGAAGACACACCAACATAATGGATGTTAGGTCGTACAGAGGAGCGGAAGGTGACACCGACCATCAATTAGTAATCACAAAAGTAAGGGAAAAGTTATGCATCGCGAACAGAGACAACAAGAGGTCAAAACAATTGAAATTTGAAGTTAAACGATTAAATAATCCGAGCATAAAAGCAGATTACCAACTGGGACTCTGAAAAAGGTTCGAAATCATAACCGACTCGAGTAATAATAATGATGATATTAAGAATGAAATTGATGTAAGTAAGATGTGGGAGGCAATTCGTGAAACAATCAAGAGCGCAGCGAAGGAACGCGTAGGTGAGAGGAAACAACAGAAAAGCAAACCTTGGTTTGATGAAGAATGCCTTAAACTTCATGAGGAACAAAAACAATAAGGCAACGATGACCAAGTAATAAAAGCGAAGCAAATACCAACCACTACAGTAACGCGAAACGAAACACCACACACGGGTTCAGAAACAAAAAGCGAGAATATCTGACGCAGAAGATTCGGGAGATAGAGGAAAACTGGAAGACAAATATCATGCGAGATCCATAAAACGGGGTAAACTCATTAAGAAAAGGTTACCAGCCAAGGTTAGGAATGATTAGAAATGAATGTGGAAATCTTCAGGCGGATCCGACTAAAATTGTCAATGTGTGGAAAAGTTGTTTGCACACAACGTGGAAGAAACAGAGGAATTTGAAATCCATACCGCAGAACCGTGGATTCCCGAACCTAGCGAGATCGAGATCGAAAGGTCGGTAAAGACATTGAAAATTTTCAAATCACCAGAAATAGACAATATTCCAGCCGAATTAATTAAAACGGGAGGAACGGCACTAATCAAGGAACTACATACATTGATAAGTGTTGTGTGGAGAAAGGAGGCGCTCCCAAAGGAATGGAGAACCTCAATAATAGTTCCGATTTACAAAAAAGGCGATAAATCGAACTGTAATAATTACCGCAGAATCTCGTTACTTCCAACTGAACCTGTTACAAAGTATTAAGTAATATTCTGTTAACACGCCTAAGTGTGTACGTAGATGAAATAATTGGAGATCACCAACGTGGATTTAGAAGAAGTAGATCCACGTTGGACCAGATTTTCGCATTGGGACAAATTTTTTAGAAGAACTGGGAATACATTGGGACGGTTCATCAGTTATTCATTGATTTTAAGAAAGCATATGATTCTGTCAAAAAGGAAAAGTTATTCAGCATCCTGATACGATTTGGAATTCCGAAAAAAAAAATGATTCAACTAGTGAAGATGTGTCTCAGCGACCCCACAAGCAGAGTACGTATAGGTAATAATATGTCAGATAGTTTCAAGATTCGCAACGGATTGAATCAAGGCGATGCTTTGTCACCACTACTGTTTAACTTTGCGTTAGAATATGCGATTTTAAAAATTAAAGTGGACAAAAAGGGGCTATCATTGAATGGTTTGAATCAACTGTTTGTATACGCGGATGATATAGATGCACTACAAAGCAATACCGATGTCTTAGTAGAAGCGTGCGATGAGATAGGTCTACAGGTAAACATAGATAAAACAAAATACATGATAACAAGCCGAAACACAGGGAATGAAGGAAATAAAACCGTAAGAATTGGGGATGAGGTCATAGAGAAAGTAAACAAATTTAAATACTTGGGAGCATGCGTAACAAGTCACGGAAGAAAAAAAGTCGCTTAGTATCGGGGAACGCATGTTTCTATTCAGTCCAAAACCTTCTAACATCGCGATTAATATCAAGGAAATTGAAATTAAAAATATACAGAACGGTTATTCTGCCGGTAATATATACTTTACGGTTGTGAAAGTTGGAGTACGACCCTAGCAGATGAACATAAATTACGTGTATTTGAAAATAAGGTTTTGAGAAGGATACACGGGCCGAAACTGGACGAGATGACTGGAGAGTGGAGGAGACTGCATAGTGAAGATCTCCACGAACTGTACGATTCACCAGACGTTGTAAAAATAATGAAATCGCGACGACTAAGGTGGGCAGGCCATGTAGCTCGGACGGGGGAAAAACGAAGATTATTTTCTATCCTGGTTGGAAGGTCGGATGGAAGGGGGCCATTGGATAGACCGTGACGTCGTTGGGAGGACAATATTAGAAGAGATCATCGAGAAGTAGGCGTTCGTGATGAAAACTGGCTTGATATTGCCCAGGATAGAATCCAATGGCGAACATTTGTTACTGCGGCGATAAGCTTGCGAGTTCTATAAGCCATAGAGTTAGTTAAATTATATATATATATATATATATATATATATATATATATATAGATATATATATATATATGTATCAAACCTGGTTGGAAACCTGGGGTCCATTTGAAATGTCACTTTTCGACAAGTCTACTGAAGTTCATTGGGCGATTTTAGGCATGGATAATAGTGAGGTCAGGAACAGCAACAGACTCACCACGAGTGGGCATCTTTCCTCCGGTCTTTCTCCCTTATTCTTTGTTTAAGTGCGAACCTTACACCATTCTAAGTCACCCCACGTAGTTCAGTAGACTATACGAAATAATGAAAAATTGTAATTCTTCAGACGTGTATTGTTTATAACCTTTAGACTTTTTTCTCACGAATTTAACAAACTGAAAGTTTGAATTTGAAAATAGAATCAGGAAAACGTCACCATACTTTACTATACATTGCAGGTAAATATTAAGGTAAGCATGAGACTGCAGAAGTGTGATTTTTAGTTCAGTAGATATCAGTTGGAAAAAGTCGCCAAGACCGGCACTAATTCTTCATCTGGTTAGTGATTACCCTTTCAGGCTTCTTAAATGCTCAATGTGCCTTCCCATTGGAAGCGTTTGCATATTCAAATCTTGAATGTCAAGCGTCTCGAACTACCTTCTTTTCTGAGTTTCGTCTGTCGCAAATTGGTGAGTGTTTTCTTCCCATCACCTTTTAATCAAGGAGTGTCAGGTTGAATTCCAGGTGAGTACTATGGAACGTAGTAGTATTTCAAATTCCACTTTAAACTTCAACTTTCTTCCTTAAGACGACTTCTACACACGATGAGAGGCATTGGCAAACTTCCTTGGTTTACCTTACCCAGGTACTGGGTAGAATACCAAATCGTCATCGTGTGGTATGAACCTTTCGGGTATTCGGTTATCTTTACTAAAGATTATGAACAATGTTTTTCTTGGAATTATGATACCCTTAAATGCATACTTTCGCTCTTACCCGATAAGATCAAGTGGCGCGTGGTTGAGTTGATTTTGTATTGAGAAGGTCCTTGAGAAGGTGTTATCCCTGCTGATTGCATACGGCGAAGGTCGGACAGACTTCCATTCATATTGTATTTTGCATATACGTTGATCTGCTTCAACAGTAGCTTCGTCTAAGATTTGCATTATTTTATTTTATTTTATTTTGCATCTCTAGGACCTTCGTCAGCACCTAGGTTTAGATTTTTGACTTATAATAAAGAGCATTATTCCTTCGTTGTTCTTGTATATTTATTTTGAAAGAAAACTTAAACATTTCGATAAGTTGCTCTCACATTTCTTGAGTGAGGGAAGGTTAATTCCTTTTCAGGGACGCTCGGAAGATACATTGCAATGTCGATCCAAATTACCTACTATCCTGATTGAGGGTTTTCCTCAGACACGCAAGACTAATTCCGGGACGGCACCTTCGAACTAGGTTTTAGCCGACTCTCCACATCCATCTTCTCTACCTTATTCCGACCTGAGCCAAAGATACGTAAAAACCATGAATACTGTTTAATTCAATGGAAGTACTTTTGGTCAAATTGAATAAGGCTTATTTAGATAAGGAAAAGATTAGCTACATTTCCCTTTATTTACTTGTTTTGGTTCATGCAAAAAAAAAATGAAATAGATAGGGACTGGTCGTTTAGAATCTTCAGTGTTGCATCTGAAATCCTTCGTATTGAATCTTAAACAAGAAAAAAGAAAACGTAGTCAAATCAATTTGACAACACAGCTTGCTTCTTTCTCTCCTCTTTCTTCTTGTATTCCCCACTTCCTCCCCTTCTTTTCTCACATGGCCTGTCGTCTGGCTGTCACCTTGTCGACGACAAATCGAATTTTCGCTGGGCGCCGAGGCTCTTGGTTTACATAAAATGGAACGTTGCTTTGTCAGCAGACTCACCTGTCTTGGGTGAAGCCCTGTTACTCGAAATTGAAGCTGGCAGGAGAAAAAGAGCGTAGCCGAACCATCCCCTACGTTTTCCCCTCTCGCCCTACGACCGCCACGCAAAATTGGATTTGCCTCACACATACACATACATATTTACTCTCTCAGTCTCTCACACACAGAGACACACTCACACAAATACCTACGCATCAGAACAGAACATTCTTCAACACTTCTCATAAAATTACGTAGCACTTAAATGTGCCTCGTCAATAGTAGATAAGTAACATGGATTCATTATAATAAAACATACACGAAGTAAAGTTAATTAGTTAGCAAAACATGACGTTGCAATGTGTGGTTCATGCATTTACCTCCAACCATTCAGTTCTTTAAAAAGAAGTGTCTCAGAAGTTAACAATATTACAATTTTGCGCTCTCCAAACTTTTCTTTCCTTCCCACACCTAATTCAGGAAGAATAGCTGAAGCGAATATAGAAAAGAGAACACAAGGAAATCAATATAGACCTAGGAAGAAAACAAGACCTCAAAGAATTGAAGTGTAAAGATGTTTGCTGTAGGACATTTCGTTTGAGTCAACAACACTCATATTTCTGTTTTATTTTACATGGCTCTTGTCTTGTTTATTTAATTGCATCAAAGGGAAGAGGGTTGTGTTTACATCTTTCCATTGGAGACTCTAACAAAGGAAGGTAATTATGAAGTTTTATTTCTTTCGTGTTGGCTTCAAAACGAAAGGAAGAACTTATTTACAATTTTATTTACACAAATTTTGAAGGAAGTAAAATGTAAACGTCCTACATACAAGAAATGTATCCTCCTGATTAATTAACAAGAAACACATAACAGTCTTTACTCAGGTATGTGGATTCGATAACAGAACTAGATAAACAAAATGGTGAGAATGAAATAATAGATTGTTGATTTTTCGTGATGGGTGTTGTTAATAATCGGTGTTGTTTTTTCCATTCGTTTCGTTTAAGAACAAGAATAAAGTATGAATTTCCTCGAACGCTTCGCTTGTTAACGCTGTTAGTTTAGCCGCTGGCGTGTTATTTGTTCTTCCTATGTGGTTGCCAGCAATTGATGCTGCTGTTACTCTGATGTTGATCTGTAGTGGTCTTCTTGTGTCATTCTTGATTTTAAACAGTTTTATTTGTTTGTACGTACACAGGAAATATATCTTAGCGTCAAAATACCGTTATGGAAGAACAATTCATTGTAATGATGAGAATGATTACAAAGTTTCTGAACTCCTCAAGCTCAGTACTCAGATTGTAGCTTGATTTTTTTTTATCTTCACGTAGAAATCCAAAAACTATATTTCGTGAATCCATGTGTCCTATAATCGTGTTGCTTGCTTTCGTTATAATTGTTTATGCTATAGAATTGCTGCACTGTTATTTTGTGAATCTATCTGCACTTTGCCTTTCAATATGACATTGTCACCCCAGGTTTATACAAGGATGGTACCTACAAAACTCGGTTCCGGCCGACTACTTAACATTCTCTTCTTCACTCGATCGCGGCCTAGGCCTGAGATGCCTAGCGACCATAAATAAATTCAAATTTCATTCCTTTTTAACATTAGATAAGTCGCTTCCACTATACAGATATGCTTTTCCTTGGGAGATCTGTTCACATTATCGTTAGGTCCTTTTTAAACAATTTTTCCTAATCGTTTTATTCTACAACTTCTAGTGTTATTCGAGCGCTGCTTTTCTTTGTTTATAAAGATGTTTTAGACACGTTAGTTTTTGTATACTTCCTGATTCGTCTCCCGTTTCATTCGCCAATCACGGTACTAAATCACTTTTCTTGTTCATCTTCGGGTGGTGGTACCAGAAACCATAGGAATAAGAACAAGCACAAGGGAGACGAAGAGACCTTTGAGTTGATGACAATGGACGCGAGAAAGAAGCCTTTGCTGCCATAGACACCTCTGAAGAACAAAACCATGCGTCCTTCTACCTTTTTCTTCCAATTTCTTTTCTGTTTTTAACTTTCTCTTTTTGTGTTCCATTTTCCCCAACGGGTATCAGTTCTAGATGGAAAGTACTCACCCCACCACGTCATAACCACATTGAAGGACAACTACGAGAAGAGGGAGAAAGAAACTATATCCCCCTCCCCCAATTGGTTCTGATCCTCTCGTTCTCACACCTCGTACTCCCGAAGGAAAGGAGGGAAGAACTAAGATTTCAGATCAATAAAGCGATGCTCATTTTTATTGGCGTTTAGAGCTTTGGCCGTCCGCTCACACCTTGTCTTCCCGTAAATCGATTGCTATTAGAATGGTAGTAGACACTCACACACACACACACGACGCACAAAGACGGAAACCAAAACTAGAATTGAACCTGAGCGTTTACACTGAAAGTGAATTAAAGAAGAGGGAGAAAAAGAGTAGAACACGAAAGAAAAACAGAGAAAAAGGAGAAAAAAACGTGGAAAAATAAAAGCAAATACCCCTGCTTTATTTTTATATAAAGTGTCTTCCTCTTCTAGGTTCATTCTTATGTATAGAAAGACTTTACACAAGGATCGAAGGTAGGGACACAAATAGGAATAAAGAACTTTAGGTGACTGGAAAATGATAAATGAAGTATGAAAAAAAAATGTTTTTATATTAAATCCATATATACGCAGATTAATACAAAAATACTTACGATAATCGTTATTCTGCCAGAAGGTAGATCTGTTGATTCGAAGATTCCGGGAAAGATGAACAGATTTCTCCTTGTCTTCCACCGGATTGATATGACGTCTTAAGGACGAGACTCTAAAGCGGTGTCCGAATCGAATCCGAAACTTCTTGTTTACAAGGCGAAAAATGCAAGACTACTAATCTGCCATTGAACCCAGAACCCCGTACACGCTGGCTTGACGCCTAAGACCACACGACTACCGTGGTCGGCTCATATTTTCTAATTGAGTAGTACGTATGAAAGAACGGAATTTTGTCGTAAACAAGTCTATCTTGTCGAATCTCTTCTACTTCGCCAATACTCGACTGCATTCCTAGCTTCATATGTAATGAGGAAAGCCTGGCATATCGTAATTGCCTATATATAACTGTATGGGTGGTCTAAACTCTAGTGTTTGTCATAATTGGAGACAGTTATGTAGTTCTGAATCAACTTCAAAAACCTTACATTTCGGCTAGAGCAAATTTTAGAGAAGCAGTAGAAATAAAATTCAGCGCTAGGCTTATCACAAATATCATGATCGAACTGTTGTCGAATAAGCCTCAACTAACTAAATGCAGTTTAATTGCGATATTGTTAAATATTTAACACTGTTAAATTAACGCTTACCGATACAGACATTCAATACCATAAAAAATGGAACTTGGTTTGTTACTATGTAACTGTATCCATTTATTTCACTATGATATCATGACTAAGTAATTTCGAGCAAAAATGATGAGTGTTGAAATATGTCACTATGATAGATGCACTTATGCATCTTTATTGTTAGGTGCAATCCGAGTGCACCATTTTTTTTAATGCATCGTACGTAAAGAACAATGTTTTTCCTAACATGAATAACTTAATAATTTGTTATTTCATGTACTTGGGGCTCTGTGTATATGTCTGGATTTTTTTGCATATGTTGAATATATCATATTTAAATGCTCAGTATCTCTTGTAAAATAATAATAATAAATAAATAATAAAATGGAACGAAACTGAGCGTTAAAATTTAATATTCTTTGTATGAGAGCAAGTGTTTCTTACGGAATACATTATACGCTTCAGTTACAGTAATTGATTAAAATTAATTAATATTCAATCACTTCTGTAAGTTAGAAATCTGAGAGTATTCTGCGGTTACTTTAAATCTTGTTTATAATACTCACATTCTTTGTTAAATTTAAAAGAGGGCTTTCGAATAGTTTCGTGGTATGTAAATGGGCGCCAGAAGTTTCTACAATTTAATAAAAATTATTTCATGGTAACTGTGCTTAATGGCCAAATAATTTCAAGGCTTTTCTACTGTACTTTTAAGGGAATATGCAACTGTATAATATCGAAATATGATTGAAAATCTGCCAAAAGATTGAAAAGATGTTAACAAAAGTATTTCTGTCAAAATTTCGCATTTATTTTCGCATTCACTTTATTAAAATTAATAAGTTTAAAATAGAATACAGTAAAATGTATATAAAATGACCCCTCCATAATAGTTATTCGAGGCAAAGGGGTTTTCCCGATTTCGCGAATACAAGGAAAGTTTCCTATGTTTCACAGATGTCTTTTTAAAACCGACACGTCACGCAATAAATGGGACTTTCCTGATCCTTTTCGCCTCTCATATGACAGAGATAACAATGCATCTTGTTTCTATGATATCAGAGTTTACAGTTCCGCTTCCTTTGGTGTTGTTTACATTTCCTTTTCAGTTAGATACATGATTAGAAAACAAGATTTTGTTTTCCAAAGCTTACATCCTTTGTATATATATATACATATTTTTTTGAAAGGTCACCCGATTTGCAGTGCAGAATACATCTAATGGAATCTGGAGAAATGATTTACCACGGAACATTGTCATTCTCTATTCTCATTCGTTTTTATCGAAAACAACAATTTGGCATAGTGTGTGATGAGGGTCACTTAGTTAGAATCGCCACTGGAAATATGGAATGGGTTGGGACCTTTCTCAATATAACCATTATAAATTAGGTTTATCCAGAACTTTTTAGTACCACCATCTGAATCCTATGATGATACATTATACAGGCCCTAATTGATTTCTCGCCATCAATTTTCCTGAAAATTTTGCTTCCTGAGATAGCTGATTGACAGGAAATAAATTTTATATTATTAATTTGCTAAGTTAACAATTTTAATAATTAAATGATTGTGAATAGCATTTATTCTTAAGTGCTGCAACTATTTTATGTTAATCCAAAAATAAATAACCTTAACCAATATGATCAGTTATTCTTTTCAATAGAACTCCGACGTATTACACTTCAAATCTAAAAAACTCACTTCAGAACTAAAATATCTGTAACTTTAACTTAGGTTGTCCATTCTTCGTAATCTAATAATTCTCGTATTCTGGTGAAGTTTCTAAACCAAAGCCTTATACTTGAATTCCATAATTTTAAAATACACCCAAACTTCCATTTCTTATGTTGGTCCGTAATTACTCATAGATTAAGTACGCATAGTAGCCAAACAACAACAAAGGATTCCATCTTCACGACATAAAATCAACAAACTTCATCATTTGATACCAGACAAAAATTTCCATCTAATTACATATTGAGGTCAACAGTCATCCATAAATTCCTCCAGTTTTGGATGGCGTACCGCAAGGGCAAATTCCAGACCATTTCTAGATATTTCCATCAAGTTCCTGTTTTTGCCTTGAACTCTCTTCACTGAACCAGTAACACTCATCTTTCTTTGAGGTGACATATAGGGTGAGTTTCCTAAGCATAGGCTAAATATAAGTAAATATGGTAGGTCGAAAATATAGTGCAATTAGAAGAATTTTTCCTGAGAGAAGACAGTATTGCAATTTGGGAAAGTGGGCATGTCAGTAGCTATGGAACTTTGTAATACGCTAAATGTTTAACTGCCCGAAAATTATGTCGTCATAGGCTGCGTAATCTTAATTTCTCAACAACAATTAATTCCTTTATAACATTTATCACAGAGTTGGTAACTCCTATCCCGTGATAATTAAAAAAAAAAGTCACTGTTTTCTGTTCTTCGCATTTGGACAAAAATAGAGTGGTGTGTTAAGAAGATCCTTCATAAAATGTTCACAGAAGCTGTGCGTATCTTTAGTTGGAAGATTGTAATTGGTAGAAGCAGGAATATGTAAATTGTGAATATATAAAGCAATGATTGACCCTCCTTTTTTGTTTGGTTTTGTTTCCACGGCAATCTGATAAAAACAAAATTATTATCGATTGTTATTTTTTTTTCAACAAAAACCGCGTCACATCTATCTTGGTCTATTGTTATCTGTGTAAAACTGCAAAATTACATGCGCTTGAAACTTAGCGTGCGTGCCGATTGGCTACTCAGTCAGGTCTGTTCGAGGCCTGTTTATTGGCACGTAATGATCACATCGATGAAGGAGAGGGAGGATGTAGGTTCCTCGTTAACAATGACCCTAGTCAGACGGCCTGGGGCAATACGCACACACACACATATATACAGAAACAGGAAGGCAGAAAGAGACAAAATGTGTGTGTGTGTAAGGGAGAGAGGAAGAGAAGGAGAAAGTGATAAATTGATTTCAACTCGCCACAAAAGTGCTCTCGTCATTAATACAACCGGACCAATACCCGTTCTGTGATTTATGCTGAAACACGTATCAGTCTTTTCTGCTTAGTAGCGGTGAAACTGCACACACAACCTGGACATGTGCCATTTTTTCTAAAGCTCATACATCAAAAAGAATAATAACACGCACGGAAGAGGTGGTGGATATAACACAACCAATATAACGTGGAAAAAACGTGTCTACCTATGCTCCCGGACATCCAGGTTCATGTTGTCTCTCCAGCCACCGAGTACACTCAACCCCCTTTTCCTGGATATGTGGAGGCACATTGCCCTCCAGCTTGAATTACGAATCCGTGCCAAAACAAGCTTGTAAAATTCGAACCAAGACCTGATGTGAAAGAGGGAAAGGAGGGGACTTTATAGGAAAGAGAAAATGATCGTAGATGGCCCTCATAAATGAAGCAAGCTCTAAATTAATGGCTATGCTTCAACATATGGGACAAACCAATGCAGAACTAACACAGACACACACATCGAAGATCACATCCGGATTTTTACCAAAGAGATTTCCTGTTGTTAACTATGAAAAATTACTTCATCATCATTATAGAAGTGGACTAAATCCTATGAAGCTAGTAGCTTAAAATATGTTGGTAAAACTCATGCGTCTTATATCATACACAAAATTAAGTTAATGGCGAGCGTAAGCGATGGCCAGAACACAAACAGCTCCGTACTCTACTTCTGTTCGTTCCGAATACTTGTATACAGTTTTATATGTGTAAGGTGTTTTAATGTATCATTGATGATTTTCGATTTGTTTACCTGTAGCTAACGTCTCCAAGGACTTATAAAGTTAATATATTTTAAGATCTGTTTTCCATAGCGTCTAAATAGATAAGTTTGACGTAGAGACGTAATTAAAAAAATCTTATACAAGTATGTTCAATGCTGATGAACAGAATCGAAATATTGCATTTGGTTTCTCATTCTCAAGTACGTACTAATTTTAGTACGTAGTATTAGATATGAAAATAATCTTTCCTAACTTGTACTTTAAGGTTAATGTAAAGCAACGATCTTCAACAAAAGATGACAGCACTAGCTCTGTATATGTCTAATTTATTTTTATCGTTGCGCGAAATTTCGATGTTGCTTCTACAAATTCAAGCCTAAAGAGTTAAGTAGTATGCAGACAAGTAGCAATGATACAGTAAACTTTACATAACGAAAAACAGCCTACTTATGTAAGACAGTATCTACATGATTATCCCTGTTACACGATGTTCCAGAAGAATGCTAAGAATACGATAGATAGGTAAATGACGAAGAAGGGAGAAAGCAAGTATACCTGTAGCCCAACTTTCAAAAAAGACGAGTCAGGAAGATAGGACATATACTGGGCGGCTTACTCACACAGGGCGGATGAATAAAAAATCATACTGGATTGCTTCACGGAGAGAGAAAAAATGAAGGAGAAAGACTACGCTTGGATTTTCATAGAAATGAAGATTAAAGGGGAGAAACGTAAGGAATGGAGAACTGTTGCAAATGAATGTACGGATTGGTAGTTAAAGACTTTTAACTAGCCAAGGTGCTTAGTATCAAAATGGAGGATAACCAACACGTATATTGTCCGTAGTCCGAGATTAATTAATATGACCCTCTGATTCTTGGCCATCAGCTTATCAAGGCATCCTGTGTTCAATCTTCTTTAGGAACACAAGTGGTTCGTAGTGCACTTAGTCAGAACTGTAGGTTTCGTCCTTATAACGTTAGCATAATCTTCGTCCGATAGAAGGCAGTGGGAAAGCACCACCGGTTCAACATGCCTCCGATCAAAACCTCATGCCTCATCGTCATTCCTTGGAGGAGTCAAGGAAAACCACAGAATATTATATATATTACTACCAGCGCAATCAAATACAAAATGAAGTATCACACTCGAAACATATACGTGATTCATTATTATTCTCCAGCCCTCTAAATCTGAGGGTGATTTGTACTCATCTTTTCCACCTCCCACCGTTGAAGCTATTTATTCCTTTGCTGAGTGACTCCCTCTTCTCTTTCTCTCTTGTACTATTTTCCTCCTTCATTCTCTCTTTCTCCACCCCTCTTTTCATCTCTCTCCCACTCCTCTTTCTATTTCCATTAGGTTATCAGCTCATTGAAACTTCCCCAACCAGACCAGGCATCTAATTACGGCGTCATTGTCAGTTATACTGTAGGCTTCCTCGCTTTACTGCGGTCGTATTACCTAGGCAAATTGATAATCAATACCTGAGCTGGAGTTGGCAGGTGGGAATTGTCATGAAGTTATTATCATCCATAGTGACAGCCCACGCCTGAAGTTCCCACTTGCCTTTCTTTCCATCCTTTTTTTTTCCTTCTTGTAACCTTACCAAATTCCCAAGCGAGAAAAAGTTTACCCTCATCTCCGCATCTCCCCCGAAGCTACGGTATTATTTTTTAATGTTAGTTCCTCCAGCAGATAACTTCTGCGAACCCTGGAGATCTGCAGTAATCATGGAAATATGAATACCTGTAGCATCATTTCGTGGATACTTTCTTCCGTCTTTATGACTCATTATGAAGCAACATTCTATCAGAAATTCTGATTTATGATCAATATGCGTTAAAATTTTATCTCTGTTTTACCTTGGGAAAAGAAATTTCTAATTACAAGATTTGCCTTCGGAAAGACTTATCAGATAAGTTATATCCTCTTTCAGTTTAGCTTTTAGAGGCTTCTGGAAAGCTGCGAATAATTGCGATAAAACCTATTGCCCTCATTCAGAGACTTTAATGACTCTATAGTTTTCATAAACTCTTCTCTGAAGAAGTGGTAAATTTTATATCACAGAAGCAAAATTGACTGTGTATTTAGTTCTTACCTTGGTTGGAGATGAGAAAAAGATGTCTCGGTTAGAGAAATGTTGATTGAAACAATAAATTGGACATGGAACGAGTAATTCTGGGGGAAATTTATGTTCTATTGTCTTTATATAACTTCTAATATTTATATATATATATTGGTGTAGCATCTACCTTAATAGAGATATAATACTTGTATCGAGAATATTTCTTGGACGACTTTTATAAATTAGCTGTTGCGCACGCACAAATAAAACGATCATTCTCCTTCACATTCATTGGTCAGTCATCTTTGCGATTAGTACCTCACATTTCGTAATATAACAACGATATCCTGTCTTATAGGCTACACGAATAACATAGGTGATGCTTGGCCTGCAGAAGGAGATACGTTGTTCTGAGAGTCAAAATATCTCCTACCTTCTTTGGGGACCATACGTAAGTCTACAGAAGTCCTCTTGTTAAGTCAAGTATACATTCAGTAGTGGAGATTGGTTTAACGGTGTAGATTTTATATCAGATATACATAGCTACACGCAGATTTGAAATTCGTTATAAAATTTTCCAATATTGAATGTATACTGGACTTAACAAGAGGACTTCTATTGATTATATCTTTTCCTCTCTCTCTCTCTCTCTCTCTCTCTCTCT
>JAGDQP010000581.1:0-65662 GCA_022664845.1 Lepisma saccharinum | reverse complement strand
TTTCTTTGGCTATTATATATATATATATATATAATAGCCAAAGAAACTTGTGCTTGGGGCAGAAGACGCAAGAAATGTACACAGTAGAAGAAAGTTTGGAGTTGGCAGAAAGTCCTAAACTCCTTTGCTACAAGGCAGCCAACAGAATCGATAAAAGGAGTGCGGGTGGAAGGAGGTGGCTCAGATGATTAAGCCTCTATAGAACACGAAAGCGTCGAAACCCACCTTTCCTTATTGCTCTTAATTCGAGTCTCTTTTTTGGGTTTGTTTGAGTGCCTCTTCAGGGCCAAACACCCACAGAAGCTTTTAGCTTGAATCAATAGTTTGTTCTTGCTTGCTTCTGTCTATTCTGGAGTTCGAGACCCTTCCTTCGGCTGCCGTGTAACGTTGCTGAGAACATTTGTGCGAGAATTTGTGCACGAGTATAAGATGAAGAGAAGAGAGAGAGAGAGAGAGAGAGATCAACGGAGAGTAACATCTCTCTAGTATAGATCCGCCTTCTGTGTCTCCTCTCCTCCCTTCCCAAATGTCTTAGGTTACCCCTTTTCCTCTCTCAATCTCTTTCACACTTATTTCTTCTTTTAAAAAAACTCATCGCAACTCGGTGCTGTGTAATTGGGTCGTCTTTCGGAACTGGACATGAGGATTGACACAAGTTGTTCTGGTCGAGACCCAAGGAACGCGGTTTCATCCAAGAAGGGGGGAACCGATCTAAGTCTCTGGAGGATGTATCACGCGGTAACGCGGGGAAAACTGATGGAGAGACTGTTGGGATGAGAGAAGACCTGAGGTTGGAAAGAGTTGCTTTCCTAAAACGTGGAAGCTTGTCGCGAAAGTTGACAGCTGTCCGAAGCGAAGAGTTGTTTTTTTCGTTTCCTGATGATACAAGTCCCTCGACAGGGGAAAAGGGAGTGTCTTTAACTAGTTGTGGTCTCACAAGTATACCTTCAAGGTATTTTAATTTCATGTATACTCATTAGATCTGATTCCATTATATCATGTACTTTACCTTGTGTCTCATGTGTTAAATTATCTACTGATTGTCTTAGGCATTTTTACAAGGTATCATTTGTTGAATTATTTCAGGTTTAAGGGTAGACAGAGCACTTATTTTATTGTAACAAGTACAGATGTAAGATACTTCTTATAGAATAGAAAATGCATCATAAGTTTTTTTAAATTTATTTTTTTTAAAATAAAACCTCTTTTAATCTGTCTTCTGTTTTATTATTTCATTATGTTTTAGTAACTCAGCTAAACATAATTTAAGATTACGATTGTTAAAATAGTTTTATGACGTTCAACCTAAGCTCTTGATGCTTTTTCAAGAACTTACTGGAAAAATATTATTTTTTGTAAGATAATAAACAAATAGGTTGACGAAATACTTTGAAAAACGTTATCCATTTTACTAATCGCCTGGTGTACCTCAAAGCAGTATCCTAAGGTTTTACGGAAATGAGCTGAGTTTTTGGTGCTTGAATGAAAGTGATGAATCTTACATGTAGATTCTAGCGTTACTAATAGTGAAATATTAGTACTGTCGCACAGGGTCTTACATATACATTTACGAACACACAACTATATATAAGAATCGCTATAAATCAAAGGATGCTGCACATTCTGTTTGAGTGTGTGTGTGTTACGCGTGTAATCGACCTTTTAGGATAATCCACACATTTCATAATTCAAAACGTCTGCTGAAGAAGCATCTATCTATACAGAAAGTAAAGTTCTATAGGCGGCGGCCCTTCGTATGGTTCAGTCAAACTCCACTTTTCGCAGCAGCAAATAGAGTTGTAAATCTGCGCCACCAGACTCGTGTGCTAGCATCCAACTGCGCGACTTGTACTGTTCATCCGAGCCCAGTATGTGTGCTTATTCCCCCAAATCCCACTTTAAAATCTCTTTCTTTCTTTTCTTCATGTATACGTTATTCTTTTCCTTCTCCTTCGCTCCTAGATAACAGCACTCTCGTGAAAGAATACATTCTTCCTCTTCGTTCCCTTCTCGTTTTTCGCCGGTTTATTCTCTGACAACCATCTTGTTCATGTAGTGGATGCTGGCTAAGCTGCTGAAAATCGTAGAAACCTATTCCTCCAAACAAAAAGAGGAATATTCTTTTTAGTTGTCAGGCGAAGTATTGCGTGGGTAGCATCCGTATCGGTACATTAATTTAATTGAAGATGCTTTTGTCTTGTATAAGAGATTGGCTTCTTCAATTGCCTAGTCTGTCGAAAAAGAAGGAAGAAAGCTATAAAGGGCTGTTCTTATGTGAGTGCACGCCTTGGATTTATATACACGGAATATGTGGTCGTATCTGGAGGTTGTTCTCCAAAGCCGTGCAGAGCTTGCTAAATACATGTTGGCCTACTCTGAGAAGGAAGAAGACAAGTTCAACCGTTATGGCATGTAAAGAAACGAGGATGCTTCTCTAAGATTCTCACGGAATATAAACATCAAAACGTTTCTCCGTTTCGAAATGAATTCGCTCTGGAATTATTTCTTATGTCTTTCTTTTAGAACGTACGTTTATTGTTTTTTGTGCTTGTTCCACGTGTATTTTTGAAGGTTGATCAGGCAAGGTCTGAGAAATTGAAACATCAAAGCTGAGAAAGAAATTCACTTGTAATGTCTCAAGTTGATTAAATTAGTTTAGACTTCTTTTATGGAAACGTCATAGATGGTCACGTGATGTATTATTGAAATTTCGAAATGTACTTAGTCCTTATTAATCTATGTATGTCAATGTTATGAAAGTTGGCGTGTAATTAATACATCACACTTTTCGTGTTTCATTTCTTCTCAAATCGTGCTTCCCATTTGTTTTGATCATAGTATTCTGTAAGATTTGTGCGTGTTAAGTGGCATTTTTATTTATAATCAAAGGGGCGTTTCTCTGTAGTTTTCATCCTACCAAACACAAACACACAAAGCACCTCTAAGACTCGTATATCAACTGATTTTTAGAATCTGTTATACTAATAAAATTTAAGCTAGCGATCAATACTACAGACACTCACTGTAATGAGTGATTACAAACATCTACTTCTGCGCGTGGTCACGGATTTAATTCCCGCCTGGTCTCTTGAACGGAGTGGTTCTGAGTCTACTTAACAAAAAAAACTGTAAGTCCCATTCTTAGAGCGTTTAGAGCGTTAATAACGATTCAATCAATAGAAACATCTACCTAGGCTAAAAGGAAAATATCAGCTAGATCATTAACATTTGTTTTTATGTTCTGTCGAATGTTCTTTCAAGTACATTCATTCCAATCTTCTGCTTTCTATTTTGTCTTAGCTTAGCGTATGACTTTCCTTCTCTAATACTGTCAAGACAGTTGCATTGTTCCTCCTATTCCTCTTTATCTCTTAACCACTCCTTTGATTGCATCCTCTAGAATACAGTCTCTGCATAGACATTAAGACAATTACCTAACAAGTTTCTTTCCTCATCTGTATTGTCTCTGTATTCCTTACTCTCTTCAGCACTTTCTTATTACGTATCTTCTGTGTTCAGATGATTTTTCCGGTCTTCTTCATCCACATTTCGGCTCCAGACAACACGATACTCCATATCAAACATGTAATTAATTTTTTCATCAACTTTTTGTTTATCAGTCTACAATGCCTCTTTCCCAGTTTCCCCGTTGCTATTCCGGTCGTTATTTATTTTCCATACTTCATCCTCAGTTAAATTAATATTAGAATTGATACCTGTTCTAATTTTGTTCTTTTTCCATTTTCATGTTTCCTGTGATTCCGTTTGTTCCAGCTGTCAGACTCTTCGCGTCGCGAAGTTTTGCGCAGAATTATGCGAAACTACAGCATTAGAAAAAGCAATTTTCTTAGTTAAATGATCAGAGTACATTTAGTTCTGCTAATTACATGTTCGAGAGTGTATACTGAATTTTAAAACTTGATGTGCAGTTGATACTTAATCAGGCGTAAAGTTATATGACTCGCAGTTGAAACAAGTCATTATCTCCTGCTACGTTCCACTGCTCTCAAGAGAATAGTTAGTTTTTTGTTCAGCTCTTTTTACAAATAGAATCAATGAGCCAAAACACTATCTACCTTCCATTTCCAGGGGTATATGCAGAAAGGGGAGAGTTTATTATAATATCTGTATATTCCTTCTAGCTTCAGACACAAGGAGACATCATTAGCTCTCCCCCCACCCCTCTCTCTCTCTCCTTTCCTCTACCAATTCCCTCTGTACATCCCTCGTCCTTTGCTCAACAAACCATTCCTCATAGGAAAAAGGAGTAGCGTCATCCCTGATCTTACAAATCACACGGTAGGAGAATATTCTCTTCTTTTGCAATGTCCCTGTGTTGCATACAAATATTTTTCCTCTCCTTTAATTCAGCCATAAACCCAACGTTGGTAAAGGGATGAAAGAAAACACAGAGTTGCTAACTATTGTTCTGAATATTTTGTTCACACCTTGTACCTTCGGAAGAATTTTAAGTTGTATATGTATGTACTTGTAAACTTTCGTCCAGGAAGCTAGAGTTGTTATCAAATCGATACATTTGAATTTCGGATACATAAAACTTGGCTCCTCTTTCTGTTAGAGAGATCAATAGAGTTAATGTTTTGAGAATTAAATTTTGCATGTACTGTACGATAAACATAATATGTATTCCCCAAACTGATAGAAAAACTGTCTCCGTTCCTCATACACACCGTCATGTGACTAACATGATTATGTTGTTTTGCTTAAGATAGGTTTCAACATTCAGGTTCATATCATTTCACCACGCTACGTCGTATACAACAAAGGTTTTTAGGTCCGTCTTCGGTCTTAAATTGTAATTTCATCTTGTTCTTCATAGACAGAGGCCTGGAAGAAATGAGGATTGTAAATGTTTTATGGAGGTAAGCCTCAAATGTAAATGCAGATATAAATGAAGGGTGTGAGGCAAAAACATGGTAACCCACAATGTTAAACTTTTAAGAAATGCGATTTTTACTGCTGCACAAGTCATTTTCATTGGCTGAAAGCTAATTTTTCACGTATAGCTATACATAAAGGCTTAAAATAATTGTACCAAATTAAAATAACGAATTTCTATTTTTCATGCTGCTGTGTTGGTTACCATGTTTTATTATTTATACCATAATATTCGCTACCTAAGTCACTCAAGAATAAATCTTTTCACTGAACTCGCTGTAAGAAATGTTTAATTTACAAATTATTTTCCTTTTTAGTGGCAAGCTGATATACTGCTCCTCGTTTCCCACCATCTTAATTGTTGGTTACCATCTTATGAATCCCAAAATGTTACAATAGGCTTACCATAAGTAAATATTGCTGCCATCTCTGGAGCACAATTTGAAGTCGGACAATATTAAACGACGCGGTATGATTTCTTTCCATCGGGTGCTGAATAACTCAAAAAATAAACATTTGTGGGTTACCATATTTTTGCCTCACACCCTTCAAATCATCTTATCATTTACCTAAAGGCTAAATAAAGATCTGGAAGAACTGCTATGAGTGTTGATTCCTGGTTTCGAAATTAACTCCATCCGATTATGAGGTTCCCTGCTGTTCCATCTGCCACTTGGTAGAACGGTAGTGAATATTCACCACTGTGACTACCAAGAATATTGAAATGATTTCCAAACCTCAGCTTAATCGGGGAAAGTTTGTGCTACATGTATGGTCTGCGCGTTTGTGACCAATGTCGTCAGTACGTGTAGCTGAATAGAAGTATTATTACAGGCTTGAAATACCTCAGAATTCGGAAGGTTATTTCTTTTCCAACAGACTTACTGAAAAGAATTTTCTGAACTCCGAGTGCTTCAGTAAAATGAAACGAACTCTTTTGTTTATTAGTTCGCTTGTGATCCCTTGCATATCCTGTAGTGGCGAAGATACTTATATGTAGTCGCAACTGCGAAGAGCGCTAAGATTAGAAGGCTCCAGGTGGATTGAGCAGGACAAAAACTGGAGGTCCAAGCAATCCTATTTCCGCCACTGCTCTGATGGTATACACTTCGGTTAATATTGTATATTCTTGTTCCGTTTGCTAAAGAATCAAACTGAAGACATGCGTTCGGAGTATATATCTGTATTGCTAGTACATGATAAAAAAAAATGATTCCTGTAAAGTAGAATGACGATCACTACACCACGGGAAGGCTAACTAACGCCTAGGCAACCAAGCGTATACCTCACCGTATGAAGTGGTCCGGCAGATTCCATTTCCTCGCAGGTTCGAAAGGACGTGACCTCGCTGTTTCAAAATTCGATTAACCCTGTTGACTATACATGCATTTAAACAGGTCGTATTTTTATTTACTAGACATGGTAACAGAATTGCGTTACTTCGCCCACAGTAAATAACAGTAATTGATTGGTGGTCGTGTCAGTCATAAGACGAGTGAAATGTTATAGTCGAGCGAAAGTATACTCACCTCGTTATCTGGAGAGATCAGTTGCACTATCTGGGACCAGCTACACCAAGCAAGACCAGGACGGCTACGAAACATATTAATTTATCTACGCAGAAACGAAAGTGTAGTTTCTGTAAGATACTTGTCAAACCATAAAATAACGTAGGTCTAGTTTCAAGTTTCTGACGCAGGTATGGGATCAACTGGCTGGGCTGAAAATGACTTTCGTCCGGCATAAATTGGGGTTAAGAACACCTTTTCTTTGTATACTAATATTTTGGAATAAGTAATTAGTTACTATGAGTTGAAAATATTGTCAGCATGTTAAATAATAAACACAGAAGAAATGGTCCATTCTAGAGTCATCGAACTTCGTTCTCTCAATTGCAGTTCGGGTACTCTACTAATTAAGTTACCAGACGACATAACCAAACTTCTGTCCATTTAAGGTACCGGTATTATTCTTCTGGCCCTAGCTGAAATAGCCCAACTCTGTTGGAGTCATAAGCACTGCTTGTAGCCATCCTTACTGAGGATAAGTTCTGCAAATCGTGCGGTGGAAATTGAAACCATGATGCGAAATCATTAATATACAAATATTTTTGTATATTGGAAAATTGTAACAAATTTAAGTGCAGGTAATCAAGCTTCCTTGGTCCTGGTTTGCATTTATTTTCAAAATTAATCCTTGATTAGTAGGTACTTACAAGAACAAGACAAAGACAAATAACACAGTATTCCTTTCTTCAAACTTTTATTTCTTCGTATATAGTGTATTTATGATCGCTTTGCAATTCTGAATTGGCAACGCTGAATTGAAAATTCTGGAGACAAAAAACGAAGAGGAAGAAAATATAGAAAGTGAGGAGAAGTAAGGCAACCAAGAGAGAAAGAGAAAGAGGTCTCCGGTTATACATTTTCAAATGAGTAACCTTATTTCAGACCTTTTGCATTAAGGATGCAAATGTTGGCTGATTATCGGACGCCAAGTTTTGCTAGAGTCACAACACATTATTATGCAAATTTTCAGCGCAGAGTTTTCTCGCCCGAATCCGAACCTCATTCTTCTCTCTCTCTCTCTCTCCCTCTCTCTCTCTTTCTTTCTTTCTCTCTCTCCCTCTCTCTCTCTCTCTCTCATATACAGTGACTACAGGAATCCCGGACGGAGAAAGCTACTGTTTTTCTGCGCTACTTAGGTGGCGGGGGTCTGTTTCTGTGCTTGGAAAAGACGAAAACACAAAAGAATCGTAAACGAGTGGTGTTAAACAAGCGAGGCAGAAAGAAAGAAAGAAAGCACGAAAAAGAAATAAAGAAAAAATAACAACTCCTGCGGACTCGACTCGACTCTAAGGAATTGCATACTGGGAGAGGACGACGAGTGAGCTGAGGAAAAACTGGAGAAGTGGGAAGAGACTGGAGCACGGGGCAGACTGTAGGCTCTGTGTTCCCTTTGGAATGCCGTAGACACACGAGGAGGTAGGAAACTCATTTCCTCCTACCTTCGTCCATACAGATTTGTTTCTCTTCATGTCCCTTGTTCCCTATATATTTTCTCTATCCTTCTCGCGTGCTATAACCTGAAAGACAACATATTGGTCGCTGCACAAATTTTCGAGTAAGTTTTCAATGTGGCTCAAAAAAATGGATATGCAGAGCTCGAGGCTGAAAATTCGTAATCAAGCCAACAGGAAGTACATAAATACGATGAACAATTTGATTGGTTCTATACTTACTACAATTTAATACAGTCTTCTAGAAGATTTAACAAAAGAACGATTGCTGGAAATTACCAATCGATCTACATTTGTTTGCAATTAATGTTTATAACTTGCCGATAGACTAATGTACAATTCCAGGTAAAGTCTATTCTAATGACTAGAAGAGTTAACTATAACGGAATATATAACTTAAAACTGATTGCAAGTTACTGGAACAATATAATGTAACCTACACATTCTCTGTAATATCTCCTCTATTTTCTTTAATACGCGACAATTTCTCGTTAATATTCAATGTTAATCTGGCAAACACTAACAGAATTGCTCATAGATATTTATGCATTTGTCTGTTTACCGCTGCCTTGGAAGTAAGTGACGTTGTTTTCATTTTTTAAATCTTATTACTAATAAAAAAAAAGTGAAAATAATTTTGTACCTCGGAGGTAAATTGCACTGTCTCTTTTTTGCAAAACTCGACCTTAGTACATAGTTTTGTACACTGAAGCATGCTCTTCCTGGAGGTGTGCACAACTATGTTATTGTTTGTTTTGTAGAAGAATTTGCAATTAATAACACAACACTATGTCGCAAAAAAAAAAAAAAATGTGTAAGGCCGTGCTCAAATCACCAGATCTGTGAACGGAGCGGAGATCGAGTTTTGGAAAAACTGACATAATGTTATTTACCTCCGAGGTACAGAATTTACATTTATAACTTTTTCTAAATATTCTTTTAATTTCGATCGTTTGTAAATAGTTTTATTGAGTCTAAAGCGCATATTACCAATTGCTTTTGAAGTAACAAAACTTATAAGGTAAAAGCAGAATCCTTATCAATACAATGAAAAATTTGAATTTATTTATGGCCTTTAGGTATTTCAATCTCAAGCCAGGATAGGGTGGGAGAGAGGATGCTGGAAGGAGGCCAGGCCCTAGTTTTTTAGGTACCATCCCAGCATTTGTGTGATGTGCTTGAGGAAAAGTTCGGAAAGGAATATTTGAAATCAATGTCAGCGAAATTTTTAGAAATTTTGGAACTATATATAAAAAAAACTATGCAGAACAGAGAACACATGGAGAAGATGTTCCTCTTCACATCATATTATATTATCATCATGCATTGTTAAGCATTTGGTTGAACTGGTCGTTCGCTTAATACCAGCCTCCTTCCTTTTATTGTTCTTACTCTGAATACAGAGAGGAGTTTCTGCTCTTGTTTAAAACCTCGTGGAAAATCACTTTTCTGAACCACTTTGACGCTGGTATACATTCTTGCACCGTAGTTTGAAAACTTTTGCAAACATGTTCTTCATGGGGGAACATCAGGGCGACTTTGCTTACCCGAGATCAGGTCATGGTTTGCGGTTGTGGCTTTTGCATATTGCTTTTCTCGTATCTTGCTTGAGTCTCTCCTTTCCTGATGTAGTAGAAGCCGCTTGCTACACGAACACGTCACAACTATCCCTCTTATTTTCCGTAGCTCGCTCCCTAGAAAGAGAGAGAGAGGGAGAAAGAAAAAAGTGGTTCAGGAAATCGACCAAGTTTAACCAGTGATCCGAGCGAACCTCCCTCTCATTCTCTTGAACTTCTGAAGGTTGTAAGCAAGTAGGCATTGAAAACACATTAAAGTTCCATTAAACAACTTTCCAAAGGTAGGCAAGCACAGTAGACGTGAAGGGATAGAGGTAAGGTACAGCCAGAGGAGGATGAGGAGGACTTGGCGGGGGAAGGGCTTGTATCCAATAAATTTCAACCTTCCTGCTGCAGGATTCAATAAATTCCCGCACGCTTTGGTCATTATCTGAGTAAGCAGAATGGAAGGAAAGCGGGGAGGGATTGAAAAGAGAAGCGGATCATGGGGATGACAAGAGAGAAGGAGTGGCGTAGGTAAGGAAATGGGTGCTGATTCAAAAAGACAAGGAAAGAAGTTGATAAAAGAGTTTTGTTAATTTATATAACAAAAGATGTTGATTGATGTTCGGAGATTAATGTAGATGAATCATGTGATCTCTGAAAGTAGCGCCAGTAAAATCTTTCTTAGTGGTCTAAACAGGAAACGCGGACGTTTTCATATTCTATGAAATAAAGCGTTGAATATTATTGATTGCTGGCCTGAACCAAAGATGCCTAAATACCATAAATAAGTTCAAAATAATTGCTTACAATTGCTAACTTATATTTAAACACTTCCAAACTTTTGTCCGAAACTATCGTCACGTGCCAAACATTTTTTTTTAAAAATATGTGGTATTGATACTACGAATTAAATTCTCTAGAATGTTGAAATACCACGCTGTATACGGTGACAAGACTCCAACTTATTCGTCTGTACGTGATGAGTTCGAACGTAGCAACATGGCAGAAAATCCAAAAATAGGTGTCAGCGAGGGTTTTCCTCAAATACCTGTAAATGGTTTCATTACTCAGTGCTTCACAAGGAATTTTGATCACCACAGTAGTTCACATATTTCGCAATCGATTTTTAACCCACTTTCCATCATGCGATTTCTTTAAAATTTTGTAAACTTGCTTGCTTGTGATGAGAATACAATATTCAATCATTAGATATACGGCAGAATAATCCAGTTAACTGTAATTAATTAATTAAATAATTGGGAATTATCCTTAAATGCACGCAACGCCGCATTTATGGTGGGAAGTTTGGGTTGCCTATCTCGCAGAGAGTTTAATATTCATCTATTATACAGAAAAAAATAATTAAAAAATGATTTTTTAAAAAACAGGCTTTTTTAAAGATGGATTGAAAAGTAAAAAAAATAATAAATTGAATTAATCTTATGAAGCGGAAAATAAAGGCGCGGGTGTTGTTGTTTACCTTATCATAAAATCATAATATCTAAGAGCACCCACGCTTTTACTTTCCGATTCATAAGATTAATTCAATTTATTATTTTTTACTTTTTAGTCCATCTTTAAAAAGCGAGTTTTTTTTAAAAAAGAATCCTTTTTTTATTTTTTGCCACGAGCTGTAGTACTACTCCCCTGAAGATTGAGAATAACCAAACATTTATCTACATACAGTATATCGCAACACACAATCCCGTTAATATTTTGCTCTCCACTTACCTCAAGCCAGAATAATAAACGGTGATCGATGAAATCACCTTTGTGCAGACTTTATTGTGTTCGTTGCGCGGGGATGTATTTAGGGGCGGGTCAGGGGGATCCGGACCCCCTCCCCAAAAAGGAAGTTCTATGGAAAATTAGTGTAACTTCAGGCGTAATTATCTATATTTATTGTACATTTCATGCCCAGGCACACCTTGGATCCCCCTTCCCGGAAGTCCGTGGACCTCTCCCAAAACCAACTTCTGAGTACGTACCTGTCGTTGCGTATTAGTATTAAAATTTGGTTCTCATACACATACATTTCACTTTTAGATCTGAATCCAGACCTGTATTTAGTTGTAATGAGAGGGAGAGAAGTAGAGGGTTGGAAAAGATTTGGCAATATTGAGAATAAAATCCCCATGGAAGCCCACAGTTTTACCACGTGTTCTGTGGATTAACCAAATGAATTAAGCGAACTTCTTAATATCTGCTCAAGGTTTTATGTGAGGAGAGGTATTGTTATATCAATTTACATAGCTCTAGGTCTGTCCTTGACATCAAGACATTATTTGGATTTAGTAAAGGAGATCTACTTCCGTTTTTTTAAGTTGATAAAAGTGCTCAAAGGTTGAATTTTATTACCATACTATCTTCCAAAACTTACCACACCTACGACGACTTTCAAATTGCTTTTAAAACGCTACATCGGAAACAATAGGATTCTCCAGAGTCAGTTATAAGATTGAATTCAATTCCTTATCCAATTAGGAGAATGATGTATGATATCCTGAGATAATGATGATGATTGGGTTGCTTAGCAACTACAACGTTTATTTCAGTTTTGAGGTTATGGTAAAAGGAAAACTTGAAGCAAAACTGTTGCACATATTTGGGGATACAAGATTGAGTAATGAACTTTATTATTCAATCAAGTGTGTAGAAAGATATTTTCCTCTAGAGTTCGTCAAACTTAATTACATTTGGTTAGGAATGACACGTTTCAAAATAATATTGAAAGAAAATTGTCAGAACAATTTTCTACTATTCTGACACCTAGAAGAAACTAGAAATTGTTTAATCTTATGTTAGCCATTTTAGGTTTCAGTTTAATATAATTTAAGAATTCCAAATGTTTTCTTTGTTTACCTATTTTATGATCGTGTAAAATCTGAACTTTGTATAATGAGCGATGATGTAGTTGTATCCATATGTTTCCTTCTGTTTTAATACATTACCAGTGATAAAACAGAAAGAAAAGAACGGATCGTTTCTGTCTCTCTTCCTCAGATGCTATGAGTGTGCAACGTCGTGACTTTTAAACCAAAGTGATGGTAGAAGGACGTTGACTTTGTTAATTGAACACATGCAAACCGCACTTAATCTGGCTAATGCAAGGGAAATGGCAATAGTAGAAGTCTCAAGGTCTGCTTTCTCTCTTTCTCTTTCTCGCAGAGGTACCTCTTACATTACACTGGGCAATCATTTTCCAGGATTCTGACTCAAACTCTTGGGGATGAAAGGTTCACTTTAGGAGGAAAACGCAAATACACATTCGAGTATTTGCATTAATTACCGGTGAGCCCCAACTTGGTTTCCAGAAACGAGAATTTTATACTATACTGCTTTTCTCTTACCTCTCAGTAAATTTTGTGATCTCCGTTTGCAAATGAGTAAAGTTGATGATGCAGGATTTACTATATAGAAAAAAAGAACGTGGGAATTCGCAAATTCTGTCTGTTCTCTCATTTCGATTAGAAAAGTAAGTACCAATGCCAGGACTGAATATGATGATTTCTGGAGTGATTGATTGTCTTTGTTGGTTCATCCATCTTCTAATAGTTCGGGACTGTGAAACAAACTGAATAATAAATCGTTACTGATAACTTATGTAGTTGTAAAGTAATGATAGTTTCCTTCTTTGATGCAGTTATAACGTTTGTTCTTGCAGGAGTTACAGATTATGCTTAAAATAGTTATAGCTTTTATGTATTAACTCATGCGTTTAATGCGCATTCTCGAAGAAATTCTAGTAAATTGTATACTAGTATAACTTTTGTTATAGATTTCCTACGTGTATGTTCCTATTGATCAAACCTTAAGATTTTATATATTGCATTATATTTTAGCGCCACCAGGAGAGCTCTGGTGCCAGTAGGAGAAATTACGCCGAGAGCTTTTTGTCCATTTGGCGCAGTCTTGCACCTTTCTGGATGTGGATTCGGGGCTTCTGACGTCTTGTAATCCAGCTTTAATCATGGATACAAGACCACTGATATCATGAATAGAGCGCTAGACTTTAGTGGTGAATGGCATCGCGTGTTAGTTTTTAAAAGATGTATCCTTCCTTGCATTCAAACCCAATAAGTTTGGTCGGTGTCAATAAGTTTTGTCACTCAACACCCTTAGTCACGTGGTTACTCCCTAGGTATTTATATCAACACTGGAAATGCACACAAGTTCGAGTTCCGTTGTCGGCCATTCAGACCAAGATATCATGACGTGAGCATTAACTTCGTGCATTGTGGTTTCACTAACGTTCGTTGTCAACTCATTTGATGTCTTATCCATGTAGCCATGCCGCATTTTGCATCAGAATCTTACATATCCAACACTTGTAACACACGTTGTAGAATAAAAACATGAAGGCTAACGCCATCAAATCCGTATTCAAGGTTTTACAGGGCAGAAACTACAACAGGGTTGCATATCCTTCAGCCGCTGACTTGGGAGTTAAAAAGTTGCAGTAATGCCATAAGATGGCATCTCCGACCATAGATGTCCTATCTCAAGTAACTTGCCTAGAATCCCTCTACCATGTGAATGATTTTCACTCTGTTGCATTGAGACACCCTGTATATGTCTATTCATAAAACTTGTGTACGGAGAGATCGTTGCACAGTTAGTGGAGAGTTGGCTTTACACTTGGAAGGTCCTGGGTTCGTTCCAGCGGCTGACCGAGGTATTTCCTCAGCCACACCAGGCAAATGCTGAAGTGACACCTTGAAAGGCAGAGGACAACTACTTCCTGCATCGTTTCCCCTAACCTATTCTGGCCTGAGCCATAGATGCTTAAAGGATCTAAATAAAATTCAAATTGAAATGATGTACTGAGAATTGCATAAAATACCACTTCACAAAATTAAAAAAAAGATCGTTTTTAGAGTCAATGAATGTTATTTCGTTAATTTGATTATCTTAGTTTTCCGTAATATTAAAACATGGTCTATCAGCAGTGTAAGTACATATTTTACCTCATTCCTACTTTAAGTAGCTACTTCATATTTTAAATATCCTACTTTGTCTTTGCTATTTTTAGAAGATATAGAATTAATTACTTACGCCATGTCTTTTACATGTAGAGTATTCTTGTTGAGAAATATCAAGAACTACTTTATTTTAGCATCACAAATAAAGAGAGAAACAAAACATAGTGAGAGAATCACTAACCCGAACTTGGGGAAAATCAATGAAACTTTCAAATAAGTTATGTTATCAGCTTTAAGCTGTTCAGTTTTACTATTATTTCTATTGATTTGCTTCACAAATATTGTAGAACCAACTTCGATTTCAGAAGTATAAACAGCTATTTAACATACAATAGAAAGTTTTCCTGTTTCCCTTGCCTGCTTTTATAATTTCAAATCTTTTAATTTGCTTGACAGAAGAGAAATACGAAACGTACATATCTAGTTAACTGTTGTGTGTGCTCTGTGATATCTTGCTCGAAAGCAAAATGTTAGCTGACAAATGAGGAAAATAAATAACCGTAAGAGTTCTTTCTGCACATCTCATTGCTTGTTTTTCTCGGCTTACGCTGAAGACAATTGGGATGCAGAATGAAGCCCCACGCTGGGCGCCAGTGTTCCTGTCCCCAGGTCTAACAGCGAGTTCCCTCAGCAGAATATTGATACGCTTTCTGTTAAAAGAGGTAAAGAAATTAAGAAAGCCAAGGACATGTTCTAAGGTTTATTCCTGTTCTGACTTTGTCTCCCCCATTATTGTAAGCGAACAAAAATTAAAAATAAAAAAAATAAGTGTTTTTGTCTAGTTAGATATACTTGGGAATCTGTGACATAACCAGCAATTTTCATACTTAATTTATATTTTATCATTACATATCATTCGTAAAGGAAATTAAAAGCTTGTTTCTGTATTTTTCCTTTCAGTCTTCGAAATTTGTTAGGTTATTATTATTTTATAACGAGGAATTCTAAATTTCAAATTCAAATTTGAAAATTGGAAGTAAGAACCGAAGAAGATACGATTCTTTCGTGCTTTTACCAAAATTTCAAGAAAATTACTGACATTGTAAAAATGGTTTTAAAAACTCATTTTATATAACCAGCTACTATTATTGTATGACATTGTACATTAAATCACCAACACCAAACAATATTGCATCAACTTGTATTTTCTTCTAATACCCTGCGTGAACAGGAGATCTCACAACGCATATACCACTTGAAATTACACTTGAGGGTCGTTATAGTTCATTCGAGATAACATTGGCGTAGAATTGTGTTGCTACCAAAATTTCCTCTAGCGACAAAGGAAGGATACGAGCTGGTTTCGAGTTGTAGAACTGCATGCAATTCTTATTGACTGAACATTAGAATCTAATCAATTCAATCCGAAAAATGAAAGCAGTTAATTATGAAACAAGGTACGAACAAGAAACTGAAATATTTGCGACAAGCACAGACATAAATACATTTCAATGTGAGTACGATGCATCGATGAAAGTTCTATAGTATACTGGTCCTTGCTTGGAATCTAGCTTTGGTCCTTGCTTCAAGTGTAGACTCATTAAAACTTGAAATTATTTATGGAATTCAGGCTTAGGCCGGGAGAGGGGGAGGTATGCGGAGAGGTGTCGCCCATGGCTTAAGTTTAAGGAGCTATCGCGGCATTTGCTTGGTGTGACTGAGGAAATCCTTGGAGAAACTTCAGTCAGGGTGGTCGGCTGCTGGGATTGAACTCACGACCTCCCGAATGACAGATCGAGATAATCAGAACATTCAATAATAATAAATTGTTAGCCATTTTATCCATCAGTTTCTATGTATCACAATAGTATATATTCTTATTTTTGTATTAGTGAAAGAGTGAAATATTTTGTATGTGCTACAAAAGTTCCAGAACTAGCACTGTAAAAATCAATATTCAACGTAATAATATATTCAAAGTCTATGTTCCCTTCGATGTAGTCCCCTGTCCCCTCCATTATGAATACACCGCTACCAGCATTTCTGAAGGCTTGGAGACGGTCTGAGAAATCATCTGATTGTCTGTTGTTTAGCTCTGTCTTGACCTTTGTATGTCACCTACCTTTCAGTGTGAGTTTCAGCCGAGGGAGCAGGAAGAAATCGCAGTGACAGTTCAGGGAATTACGGGGGGTGTTCGAATCTTACGTTGAACAAGGAATTCCTTCACCGACAGAGCTGTGTGTGGTCTGGCATTGTCATGTAAAAGATTTTATCTCTGGAATTTGTTGTCTAGTTGTGTTGCAACGTACGCTTGGAATATGGAAAGAAGCTGAAGGACTGTAATAAACTTCAGTAACAATACTTCAAACTAAAGTCTTCCGTTACTATTTATCGTTCAATATTTTTCATTATCTACGTAATCAATATAATCTATATTCGATTGCTATTATTCGTCAGCGATATCGATGTTCAACGTTGAAATTCGGCATTCGTACCATTCTACTTAAAACTACGTAAAGGTTTTTCCGTTTGTTCACTTCTGCATTGAATCTACAGTACATTGAATCTACAGAGCAAAGCAAAAGGAAGGAAAATATGAAAAATAAAAGAAAAATTTAGAGGAGCGTTGTATTATAAAGAAAGAAAGAATGGAAAAGAATTTCTTTTACCAAAAAAAGATTTAAAAAAACAGACTTTGGATTAGTAAAGCGTACAATGAATGAATTCTCTGTATGCTAATACGCAGGGGACTTGGAGACTAACTCGTTAAAGATTCAGGCATTAAAAAGAGCTATATTCTGAAGTTCGCTCGCGCGAGACTCCCTGATATACTCCCATACACGTGTTATTAATCATTTTTGTGCGCCTCAGATTAATTGCTCATGCGAAAATCTTTGCGTCCAATTTTTTTCTTTTCTTTTAAATATCTTCAGTTTTTTCTTCTTCTTCTTAGGGAAAGGGACTGTCTGTTCCCCCCCAAAGTATAGGCAGGAAGGCGCCAGATAGAGACTGCAGTAATAAAAGAACAGGAAAAGTGCTCCTTGAAAGAAACACTATCGCCAAATCGTAGAATTTTTATTGTGGAATTACCTCGAATTCTTTTCTCTCAGAAAATAGTAAAGGGGGCCTGAGAAGAAGTGGAGAGGGCAACACCGTAAGATTAGGAAAAAAAAAAACTTTGTCTTTTAAATATGCAGGGACATTTTGATGCACATTTTTTAGCAGAGATTCCGGTGATAACAATAAGAAAATGGAATAACAGAGTTCTTATTATACACGGGCCACACGCATAACTGCAGAAACGAGACGAAATAAACATTTGCCCGTTGTTGATTAAGACGGTCCACGGAGGAAAGGCAGTTGCATTGAAACCAGCGTGATGTTTTGTAAACTGTTATATCAAGTTTCCTGTTGTTTATATTTCGTAAGGAAGGAACCCAAACCGTTTCTTCGCAATTCCTTTCTATTTCTCTCGTATGTAAATTTTTTTTCCGCTTCTGATCCGCATTATGGAGTGCAATGCTAGAATGTATGCGTAGAGACTTTGCACTTGTCTCGTAGAAGCGATTCATTCGACATATCTCGACATTTACAATTTTGCAGAGAAAACGTAAACACTTCTCTAAGTGTAAACAACCAATTTTTATAAAAACAAGCGTAGTACTGTTTCATTCCACATTCTATTAAATGTCTTGAATGTTGAAAATGAGTAACACTCTATTCAGCGACTCCGTAAACACCCATACCGTTTCAACTCCACACCTTTCCCCCCCCCCCCTATGTATAAATCGTTGATTGCAGAAAGGGCTTGTACCTTATTTCAAGACAACTGGAAAGAAGTGTTAAGCCTTTCCTAGGTTATATTAACATAACGTTGTTGTCATTACAGTAAACCCTCTATTTAACGCACCTCGATTCTACGGACTTAAGGTTTTTTTGTTTTGTTTTTTTACATACAGCTGTCTTCAGTAAACTTTAACTTTCAAGTAAGTTGTAGACTTCATCAGAAACAAACAAAAAATTAAAAATATTAGAGGTTTAGGTAACTAAAAGTGTGTGTAAAACATTTTTTCTTGTTGTTGTTGTTGCATTGCTAGTATAAATAAAATTGCAGTATAGTGTTTTATATATATAATCGCGATTTAACTTACGTTAGATTTAACGGATATTCTTAACCCCTGTTAGTCCGTTAAATCGAGATTTTGCTGTTATTTAAAAGTAAACATAAATATTCACTGATTAAACTGTAATAGAAAAAGACTTTTACTTGGATAATTTTTACTTCTTTATTAAGTAGTTACGTAAATAAGATACATCAGATATATGGGGAAATGTATGCAAGTATGTTCTGTAGAAGTAATTCTGACCTGACCTGAACCCGCCCGCTAAATTATATTTTCTTCAGCGTTGATACCAACTTTATTTCCAACAACATGGACACAAGAATGTTCATTATTCAATATCTGAAAGCTTGTAAGGAAAAAGAACTTAAACTGATAATAAATGTGCATTACTCTCGCACCAAGTGTCCACTGTACTGTCGGCCATTCAAGGATAGAGCGCCAGAAATTTTGGAATTCATCCTCTGGAACATAATGGGCTCACTATATTATATCTGACAATTCCGTGGTATCAATAGTAGGCAGTTATCAGGATAAGCAAGCTGTGTAGGTAGTTGGATGGTTTGCGCTGATAATCGTAGCACGAATGTCTGATAATATCCTCATTTTATGTATGTCACCAGGATTCCTTTCTTATCCCAAGAGAATTCAAACTGGTGAAAGTGAGATATGGTGAAGGTCATGTGGTGCGAAGTTTCTAAGGAAAAACAATTTAGCTTACAAAATGTTGCCTACCAGGACTTGAAACTCTTCGAAGATCTCTTTCCCGTCGATCAGTGTTACCAGAAATTTTCCTTGAACGCTGGCCGTGACTATCATCTCTATGCAATCACGCAGGGTATAAACCCTCTCAGTTCTTCTTAGATTTCTCTGAATGATCGCAATCAGAAGAGAAATAGAAGTGCCCTCTTATTGGATAGAAAATAGTAATTTTCTTAAATTTTCCGGAATCTGTTACACTGTGAGATTTTTATTCTGGCGTGGACAATTATCGCTAAATATGTGGAACTTTTGTAACTTGTGGTGGAATATGATTTTGTAAATAATACCAGAGAAAAGTGCTGACTTCGTTAGGGCCTTTATTAGCTGAACCAATCTAAAAACTGTTGCTTCTTAATATGCCAACTTTTGACTGCAGAAATAAACCCGATTACAGATTTTTCTGCACACATCAGAAAAGGAAAATAGCACTTAACACATTGAAAGTACTGAACTGCGATCCCTTTCTGTGCTCACAGACTTATCTATCCTCAAAGATTATGAAACTGATCTTAACTCAATTTCATAAAAAGAATGGAGACCTGAGCCTTGCGTACCTAAAGGCCATAAGTAAATTAGAATCCAAATAAAAAGAGAGGACTTAAGTTCCTTCTGTAATCATCGATTCATATATAATTTCTCCCCAGAAAAAGCAACAGAAATAGTGATATAATGAAGTAGTAACCTCTAATAGGGTACACTCTAAAATTAAGGAGTGTAAGTATAATTTTACAAGGTTTCTGTCGTTTTTTAAATGTAAAAGAAATTAAAGATCCTCCTAGATTTGTCCGTCAACTAGAGCACGAAACTTACATTGACTTTTACGCAAGATATAATTCAATTATTTTCTTTTGGATGTGTTCAAGTAGACTCTTTGTGAATGTTATAATGTCTTGAATATCAGAAGAAAATTTAAACGCTTCAGTTCTCAGTGCTCTGATAAGATCGTTTATATCTTCGTTCCAAATGAACCAAAATACCGGATATTGAGTTATATATATGTCGTTTTAACATTAGATACACAGATAGATGTCACCGTCTAATCAAATATCAGCAACACACCAACTCAAAGTTGGGTCGAATCGCCGGATGGTTATTCGGAAACACATTTTCAAAAAGACACTTGCAAACAAGTAAAACCAACCCTCTATTGCACCCATGGAAAAGCCAGTTTTTGCAACAATGATTAATTGTCGTTAGTAGAAATTTACTTAACAAGCACTGTCTTGACAGATAGGTTACGTTCTACCCATTAATCTCAACTCAAGCTTTGACTTCTTCTTCGGAGTACCACTGGGAACTGATTTATTCAACATATATACATACACTGAAACACACACACACACACACACACACCCTGAAAAGTACCACAAGCAAGACCGCACACAAGACACAGCAGGCGAAGAACCAAGGTGCGTGGTTTGTAAGACAGTCCTCTCACGACTTTTCCGAGACTCATGATCTAAGTTGACATCTGTCGACAACATCTGGTACGTGAGACTCAAGTAAGGGAGATTTTTCTCAACATCTTCATAGTTTCTATCAAATTTATTTGTAATTATAAAGTACAAAGACGCATTAATTCCGCTGTCCGTTCATTCATTAATAACGGTAGAGATTTAAATCAAAAGTATCATCGAAACAAGAAAAAAAAAGTGTAGTACAAGAATTAATATATTGTGAAACTCCATCGATTTAAAAAAATAGCTCCAAAAATTGATTAGATATGGTTTGTAATATCTCTTTCACTGTGTGTGCACTTGTGCGAGCGCTCTGCCATAGCTCGAAAACGGTGGAAAATGGCGACGTGAAATCATCTGTGTGGATTGCACACCTGTTAAGTTGCAGGAGAGCATATGTTCCTTGTTTTCCGTGTGAAATTGTGTTTAGATTTATGTAAGCTGCCATTTTGAAGATTGACATAGAAAGAAAGTAGAAACTTTTTGTTTCATTACTACTACGTACGAATTATTATTGAATCTCTTATTGCAGAATATGCAATATTCTATGTCCACTTTTTGGCGAATTTGAGGTTTCACCGAATTTAAGTTTTTTAGACGTAAAGTCACCGTTGAGTGTAGGAGAGGCTTTTCTACCTGCTATAATAAGTGAGAAATCCGAATGTGAAGTTTTCGTTGAGTGTAAAAGAGCCTACGTCCAGGACATGACGTTTTTCTGCACTCAACAGTTGGCACTTCTGGATTATATTATTCAAAATTTGGTATCCTGCTGGCGCCACAATAGACAATTTGTGTTGCTGAACAGTACATCAGAACGGAATATGTTATTTTTTTACAATAATAGTTCATCAGTATTTTTTGTATGTTTTTCATTAACACGTACTTCTCAGCACTTCTATACATTTAAGAATACTTCATGGTTACATTACTTTCTTTCTTAACAAGGCACTGATTGTAACTGTGTACTTTGGTTCACATTAGAATGTATAAACAAGTACAAACTAGATATTTTTCCCCACTAGCTACCTGTTGATTGCAGAAAGGTCCCAAGTCCAAGCAGAATAAATAATAATTTACCAGTTGTTAATAACCTTACATTGTTGATTCTGTACCTCTTATTAGCTACTAGTGTAATCTTTCGAATGGCAGTAATCGGCCAACAATATATAACTGATGCAATAGTGTATACATTTTTTATAATTTTTCTCAAAACTAGGTAAAAATGGATATAGGGCCTTTCTGCACTCACCGATTCAAGAAAATGGAAAGCAATTACTTTCGACTACAGTATTTTCAGCTAAGATAGAGGAACAACTTGAACAGTATTGGTACGAATCAAATAACAAAGAGGCGATCCGGATTTCCATCTCATATCAGAACTCGACGACATTTCTTGCATTCGCATCCTGAAAGCACACTTGTAGATTCATATGAAAGTCTGTACAGGGGATATGAATCACAGAGATTGTAAACTAAGCCGAGTGAAACTGGCAACTTTAGTTCCTGTCATCGACTAAATAACTGGGTCACAATTATGCCCTGCTTCCTCATGTACGCGTTGATGACATATTGCTTCGCACTACCATCCTTCTTGAACATAGTGAGAGTGACTATGCATAGTATCATTCGATCTTTGTATTCTACATTTTCACGTTGGAAATCGTTTGAAACCTGTCCTATGTAAACGATCTCCATCCACAGTATGAAACCATTACTTACCTGCTGACAACTGTTTACTCTTACAAAGTCGAAATGGTCGATACCAAGTACAGGCTATAGAAGAAGATCTTGCTCATTGTATCTTGTCGCCTTGTAATGTCACTTTCTTCTTTCACTACGGGATTTTCTGTTAGTATTCAATGATGATAAGTAACTACTTCTGATGGTAAGAAAAGTAACGAATGTACCTCGAATACCCGTGGTTTAACAGCAAAGATTGGAGTCGCGGATGAAGAAACGTTTAGGATGAAAAATCACGGACTTCGGATCACCACTGGGGAGGCAGTGCGAGTTTGCAAACTTTGGTAAACTTTATTTTTATATGGGCCAGTCTAGTAACTTTGAACTTCGGCCCGTCACGATTCGCCTGTAGCTGTTAAAATCCACACCCATGCCCCTTCCAGGACTCGAACCCGAGTGCGAGTTTGTATTCTGTTTATGACAGCAGGACTGACCCGAGGATTTCCAGTTCCCTCAATTATACCAGATCGGTACTCAGATGACGTCCTTAATTAAAGCCAGAGTTCATTACAGCCTTTCATTCTCGTCGGACAGAGAAAATGTCAGGGTACAGCCTGACATTCTGTAAGGACTATCAAGTGTATGTATTAAGACTTTGGTCATAGTAGAAGATACCAACCCACACATTCCGTATGTAGTGTGGCAAGCCATACAACTACCATCCTAGTAGCAAATTGTTCATCGTTCTGCCACGAGCTGCCAGGAACAGCACGTTGAAGTGAACAATCTGCTCCTGGGACGATAGTTGTGTGGCTTGTCACCATGTGTATGCAGTTAACTTATTTTAAAAATTGTGTGAGCTAACAGCTTCTACAACCAAAACCTTCGTTCATTACCAAGCATCTTTCAATAACGAACTCCTCTTCCGATATAAGAGAAAATCCATTCATAGCGGTTCTTGCAGTGTAAATTTCACTACTCTCAAAGAAATCTATATTGAAAGATGACGCCCGTCTTATGTCATCAGTGTCGTGTCTATTTTGATGGTTATTCACTCACTCCAGTTGTGACTGCTCTCTCGCTCTTGAACTTCCTGCGCGTGTGTATGAGTGTGTTGGGGACAGGAGGAGGTAGGAAGGAGTTGTTTCCATATAGAAAAGAAAAAGAAACCCACCGTGTTTCTGGCGTGCTCCTACGTGGTAGGCAAGGCAACGTTATAAGAGAGAAAGGTCCACGAGCCATTTAATTTGCATTCCCTTTCGTTCTAGATCTCTTCTGGCCCAAACATGAAAAAGGTGTTACTCCGTGCGCTTAATCAAAATTAATGAACAACGTGAAGCCTTGAGAACGTTTCTTCCACCCACTCCCCCAAAAGCACATCGGTACTCAACACACCACACACACATCGCACCATACTACACACCACTAGTATATTTTGAAGGTGTTATTAGCATTGATGCATTTCTCTCTTGTTTAAGCAAAGAAATGTCAAGCAGCAGAGATGCACACTGCGACAGACTGCTCTCGTGGTCATCTCCGAAAACCCAATTCTTTAACTTCGTCTACAGTTCTTTTTTAAGCCCCCTCCCCTCCTTCCAACTTTTGCACCACGGAAACGTTTTTCCTGACCTCTGATGTGCCCCTTTGCAGTGATTTGAGTCACGAAAGAGAGAGAGAGAGAGAGCGCGGGAGAGAGTTTGAAAATGTCAATACCAAATGACTAGGATGCCATTAATATGCATACTAAGGTGGTGGATAGGATGGTGGCTGTAATTTATGTAACAGAGAAAGGGCGGCACAGTGCGGGCTCGGCTCTCTTAGGCAAAAGCAAGACCGCTTCTGAAACCGGCCCCTTAATTAAACCGCAGTGTATTAACAGGTATCACAGCAAGCCGAAATCCTGCGGAAAAGCAAGAGAAGGTTTTTCTGGAAGGGGAGGCAAAGGGAATGGAACAGAAAGGGAGAGTGGGGGCTGCATCCCCCCCACCACAGATTACTTTGTGGTTTCTGCTGACTGCATTTAAACTTTCCCCAAGCTTGCCAAATGGGGAAAAATGTAACGTAATTACGGAAAATTTAATTAGAACTAATTAAAGCTGGGCTTTCGGTAGAATAGGAGGCAATTAATACTAGTTATTTGCATGAGCACAGATTATTTATGTAAATAAGTCCTGGCTATTGCGGAATACGGGAAAATAAGGTAATTTTGAGGTAATCCTTTATGGAAATGTGCACTTCGGAAATTCGGTGGGAGTAAGTGATACAAGAAAACTCTGAGAATTGTACATGGTATGCCTGCGATTAATTTACAGGGATTTTTTTTCCGTAAAAGGGGGTATATATGTAGAGACGAAAAACAATGAACTGAAAGGAACCGTTAAATTTCTGTACTGTTTTCTCAATTGTTTCTGCTAACTAGCTGTGTTCATTTTGAAATTAATATTTGTTTTAGACAGGAAGTAAGCAGTTCCGAATTTTATTTTCAGTCCTCACTTTGCATTTCTGTAAAGACATTCTGTTGTCATAACAAAGTGATTATAGCAACAGAACACTCAGACACGTTATACATTAAGTCAGACACATCCTTATAACGTTCTTGTAACTAAATTTTTATAACATTCGTTTAGAAATTTAATTTCTGTTGAGGCAAAAAAAATCTTATATCGTAGGAAGAGAAACCCAGTCTGACGTAAACTATAAGAAAATTCCAGTCTCTAAACAAAATCCTGATGAACCAAACTCAGTCTAGGTGATTGGATATAGAAATTATGTTGATGTTAGAAAGAGGAAGGTCGTTCGTTGTGAGTGTGTTTTGCGTTATCGGAAAACTAAGTTTTCTTCGTTGCTGTATTTTTTTTTTAGTCGAACAGTATCAGTATTGTCTTGATAAGATAAAATGAATTGTATGAGTATTGTCTTGAGTTTTAGGTTTCAGGTTCGTTGTACAGTGTTGAGACCATTATAGAGAAACACATTTTTGAGCTTTTCAAATAAGTTGGTTTCACACCCAATATACATTTGTAGACCAGATGGGCGAATAAGTATATACGTGACAAGATGGGATCGAAAGATACTGAAAAATTCAGAAGGATCGAAGGATACTGAGTTGCCTGTAAGTCTGTACGGAACACCGAGAAGTTTGGATGTTTTAGAAGTTAAGGGTTCAATGTGCGGTCTCTATAGTTTAAACAAATTACAACGATTTGTAGATCATTTCTTAAAACTACAACTCTGCAGTTACCTAGTGAACTGACCTGCCCTTCCCACACTTCTATTTCAAGTCCTTTGTTTAATACTTCAAGCCAAAAAAAAATCATTAGAAGTGACTTGTTTGTACCAGGACACTGTAACTGAACAGAAAAAGCAATTGTAAGAAAAGTTGGACCTGAGGCATGTTTGCTAGTTTTACAATGTTGAAACAGAACCTCGAATAGAATTTGTGGCAATGAGGGTAGGCTATATAAGAGAGCTTTGTTACGAAACGCTGTAACAAGAACTTGAGAGTCAACCAAAGGCGAAGAAAGAGAGAGTTGGAAGAGAGGGAGAGATGAATAAAAGTGTCATGAAAGCAATGTGTACACACACATATATATATATTATATATAATGTGGTTTCTCCATCGTGCAAAGGAAAGTCAGTGTCATCACCCACGGCATGTTTCGCTGTTAACTTTTCGCCTTTTCTAACTTCCCCACGGGCTGCTGGCTATGTATGCAACAAGCTCTCTGTGAGAAACAAGAAAACTTGAAAACTCAATGTACGCTATGCTGACTTCCATCAAGTACACCTGTACTTTTGCATATTTTCTAAGCAGTGCACCACAGTGTCTCAGTAAAACTCTTGTAAAACAATTTATTACAGCAAAAGTAGCACACAATTCCACAATGTCTGTGCATGAAGTGTCACACTACAGTTTCTTCTTCTTTGTCGCAGAAGCCACACATCTAAAGATCACTGCATTATGTTGTTAAGAGATAAATGTAATCTCTCACCCATGAGTTCCCTCGCGCTGTGTCCTCTTTTCTTCATTCTTCAAAACTATATAGTCAACATTCTGTGTTAAACATTTTACTTCCTCAGAAGCAGAAACATTCATACTGTGCTTTTATTCAGCACGACGTCTTTACAATATTATTCAACTTTTATAATTATGTAAAGGTAAAGTTTCAAATGTTTACCATAAAATATGTGGCTGTTAATATTATGAATACATACCTACATTTATAAAATTATTAATCTTTTCGTCAAATTTCTCAGAGAGACAAATTTTAACATTTTGTTTTTTTTTTAAAAAAAAACTCCGTTAATTCCTGGTTCTGTATGTGTTTTGTATGTGTTTTGTATGTATTTTCTTGCTTTATACACCGTAAAACAAAGCATTTGTTTTACGCTTTAAAGTTATCTTTTGGACATCACAAATTATTCGACGTTACAGAGTTTTGAATACAGTGAATACAGTGTTTTGTAATTTACAAAAAAAATCACCTTCTTTTTGCGTTACAGGAAACCGCACTCAAGTCAGTCAGTCCATTTCAATTTTTTTTCAAAGAAGTAATTTTACGACTGGGTAAAATTGGCGCTAATTGTACAATTTTCACCTTAGCTAGAGTGTATCAGGAAGCGGTTTCAGTAACATAAGAAAAAAAATAGTGGAACAAATAACGGATGCGGTGATTGAACCCGGAGCTTGTTATTCTATTGCTTTGACCAATGAGATCACGATAAAAAAATATATTACATTCGTCACTTTTGTCTTTATATATTGAAGTTTGATGAATTGAAAATTTACTGAGCTATATCAGAACTTATTTTCAAATTACGTGTGTGCAAGAAATGTTCTTCAAAACTCAAAAAATGTTTAAAATTATCTTCAGTGTGTTATGATAAACTTAAAATATGTTTAAACTTTACCTTAAGAATGTCACGATAAACTCTTAAAATTTACCTTCAGAATGGCACGATAAACTCTTAAAATTTACCTTCAGAATGGCACGATAAACTCTTAAAATCTACCTTCAGAATGACACGATCAAGTTCCAGATTAATAACACTTCTTGGACACAAAGTAACAGAATTTGAGCAAAGATGTGCTTTCAGCCAATTGAATGTGAATTAAATAAAATCTGAAATGTAGAATTTCCAAAGTATAAAGTTTATATTAAGTGATATACTAAATTTGAATAGAACGCTGTCTAATACATATCATTTGGTCTTGCAAACACTTCTGAACAATTTTGTTTTGGGTAGTGGAAAGATCATTAATTTTCCCGGTCAGTTCATGTGTATGTTTCACGCTTGTTTCAGATTCACAGACTCTCTTGCTTTTCTCATCTTCGTGTTGCACCTCTGACTATAATGGTTCTTCTTCGCCTGTTTTCCCTCTCTTCAGAAGCCCTTCGCTGTCTTCCTTCAGATACCATAACCATTGATAAAATACTTAAATTACTCCGAGGTCAAAATGCCTCAGTACCTTAGGAGAGATAACAGTAATTTCCGGTTAGCCCACGTAATTTTCTTTCCTCACACCCGAGCTAAGATTTTTCCCTCTTGAAAACGGGAAAAGAAGTAGTAACAGAATTCCCGCTCTACTTTCAGGAGAGCTGAATTGAACATACTCTTTCACCCCCTCTTCCAACTTTCTCATAACATTTAGCGCGTTCATTTTTGTGAGACTAATTTTTCATACTCCGTCTCCTACTTGCGAAGGGAAATCGTGCTAATACATTAGTCAAGAAGTAAGATGGCCGGATGTGCTTGAGGCAGGGAGGGCGCAATGTCCCGTGGATGTCTCGATAGATCAGGGCCACAGATTGGTTGATGGGGAAAAACGGGAAAGGCCCGCAACGTGAGAGTCCCTACACTTCATAACGTAGAGGAAATTGTCGTTATTCCAAGGCAGCCGTAACAGCGAGGACCGTTTCTCTTGTGCTACGACGTGTTATCGCCTCACCTTAATCTCAAAGCAATTTAGAGTCATTAAAAGCGAAGTCATTAAGTCAAGCAGCCGACAGAGGCTTAGAAACGAAAGAGAAGTAATCTCTTTGACTCTCATCCCTTTCCTTCAATATGCTCATAACTTGGTTGCAAATTGCTTGGTTGTATTTAGTTACACAATATGCTGTGCATCCAATATAGCATAGAAGTGCTATCTCTTCCATCGATGCAGTATTAAATTACCTTTTGAGACCTGAAAAATAAAAATTAGAATAAACATTTTAAGGATCGAAAAGAAATTCCTCCATTTTTCTTTTAAGTTTATGTACAGGACGTGTTAAAGGTGATGGTCGTAAATTACGGGATTACTTACTCAGGGTGAAACCAGAATTATTATTATTAATAATAATAATAAAAAAATTCATTTGCAAAAATGTCGAATATGTGCAATTTCATATTTAGAGGTGCTCAAATATGCCCCTTCGTCGTTACAAGTAACTTAATATCTCAATAATGGCGTAAGGTGTGTCGGCTTAGGAAATCACAACAAAATTTTAACCATAGATTATATTTGTTGAACGAATTTAGTTAGACTGGAATTTCCCACGTAAGACTTTAATTGCCAAGTAAGTGACGTTGCGCAAAAGATAAGCATAGAAATCCTCTTTAAGCTGCATTCTAGAATCATAAACTTTACCCAAATATATTTCTTGAGTGCAGTACATCTTTGTGTTTTCTTAATTACTCAAATACACTTCTTGGATGTAACTTCGTGATTTTCCAATTTCTCAGCTACATTAAACGCAACTCCGTTATTTGCCAATGGCTCAAATACATTTCTTACGTGCAACTTTATGATTTTCCAATTACTCAAATACTTTTCTTGGGTGAAGATTTGTTATTTGTCAATTATTCAGTTACGTTTTTTGAATGCAGCATTGTGATTTGCCAATTATTTATATACATTTTTAGGTGCAACTTCGTGATTTGCAAAACTATATCATTCTAGTCAACAAAAGAACCTGCAACAAAAGTACACGTTACTATGAAGGTTTAAAATTTTCCATTGTTGCCTGTATGTTATCGTCATATAATTTACACCTTTTCCAAGAAACTTAATGTATACTGTTACAAACTGCACTTGCGTTAATACAGAATTGGCATAAGAAAATATTGTTACAGTTATAACCATCGGGATATCAATGTATTTCCGAAATACCCTATACATTATATTTTTAAATTAGAAAATAATGATTATGTAGTCCTTGTAATAATTTTGATTACTCTTAAATATTTATATAATGTTTCATTCTTTTTTCAAGAGTTCTCTGTATACCAAAATTGTCTCTATCTTTGGAAAATATAAATAAATAAATATCCAAAAAGAATAACAAGTTCATTTTTTTAATAAAATGCCAGCGCGCGTACATTGTGTCAGAGTGATTTTCAATTTAAACTCTTGAAGTTTTGCTAATTACGACTTTTACTTTATTAAGACTTTGTAGCTGTTATAAAGGAACACTATCTCTTGTGCATGAAGCAGCCTTAAAGTATTTTTCAATCCCTCGCCGCGGTGTCATTCCCTTTCCCTCCCCGAGAATTCCTGATTCGCAAAACCAACTAATAGAGTCTCGTAGATTATTGCCAGAGCGTTGGTTTCGTCAGTGTTAATTAAAGTTAATTAAAAGAACAGGGAGGTAATTTCTAAGGGAATTAATGGTTTTGAGCATAAGTAATTTATCTACGAAAATTTTCTTATTTGGTAGCTTTTCTGTTGTTTTCATTTCAATGTTGTCAATTATTCAATTGGCAGTTTTAAAGCAATAGCTACCCACCATACTGTTTCTTAAATGCGTTTAATACGGTAAGGGCAAATTACTCCTTTTAGTAAATATTACCCAAACATCTTAATATAGTGTTACGTTATAATACCTATATTTTAAGTAAATTTGTTAAAATCGTTTACTTTAGTAACATGTTTCTGTATCACTGACACGTGGAAACCTTACCTATCGTGTCAACTTCGGTCATCCCCTAAAGTGTAAGCAACCCTCCTTCTTTTCAAGTAGATGCTGGTAGCATAACCTTCCAGGTAAAAATCTCGCTTCAAGAGTTCCAACTTTTCATCAACAGCTTCCATACGCCTCCAAATCAAACCTGTAATTGTAAATCATGTAAAACGTTATATGTTTTGCTTATTTCGAAATATTAAAATTATTTATGTAGTGACTTGGTAATTTTAATGATCGACGACTTTTCGCCTCACTATTTTAGGATTTTTCAAGACATAAAAGAAACAAATACGGACGTATTGCATGGTAGTAAAAGGTAAAGCTATCCTCTGTGCAATGCACACGCGCCGCCACGGCGCATGAGCGATGTGAACGTAACGCTCCACATATTCTCGACCCACGACACTAACTGAGGTGGGGTCGTCAGTCCCACGTTCGACCGCCTTTACCTCCCAATGTGCCCACTAAAGACACTGTGGTACTGCAAAATGTAAACATACAAGTTGCTTTCTTTTCTGCAACTTGTATCATATATTTACATTTTAACTATGTATTTTTAAATGTGTATTTTGAGTTTTTATTATGTCCACAATACCTGACGCTAAATGGCATTGGCCTTATATGCCTATAAAGGCCATAAATACTCATATTCAAATTCTAAATTATATCTTTTAGTAGACTTCAGTTAGTTGCATAATTGTTAGAACGTACGTAGTAGTAGCGTGTGCGTACTACTAGTACTAAATGTATGTACTTACATTTTTGATGTATCAATTAATGTGGTATCTTGTTTAGAACTTAACACGTTACTACTATGTATGATTTATCAATTTTTCAACTAATTCAAGTTACCAAAATATAAAAATATACTGCTTTGAGAAAGAAGATATTCCTATTTACGGAATCCTCTTGTGATATTGAGACTATAACTGAATTTTAGAAAGTCAGTTATAGGTAGTAGAAATTGAATCTTTTCATTTGTGGGACACATTTTTCTAAATGAAAAAAAAAAAAAAAAAAAATTTCAACACATTCAAAGAAAACCTGTCTTGTTTCTAATTAAGTTTTAGTAGAGCTCGAAACTGATTCTATTTACAAGTTCTTGTGACCGAAGACTGTATGAACTAAGACATAATTGCGATGGTTTTTCTTTTCATTTTGAAAAATTTTCTTTCCTTGAAATACTCTTGAAAACAACGTAAAGTGAATTTACACATTTAATCTTCATAATTGAGCGTGGAAGCGTTCATAGTTAAATTGTTCATACTTGAAATAAACGCGTATATAGTATACCTCCTTATGGATTATAGCTATTTTTACAAGTAAATTAAATTCATGGATTATCTACAGTATATTAACCTTGCCTTAAAATGGCAAACACTTGCAAAATATCAGTGTGTTGTTTAATATTTACCAATAACTTTCGTATTGCTCTGTAGTTCCAGATAATAAAGACAGTTTTGATGAAAGGCAGGCAGTTGTAAAAGACTGTGTTATCAGTTGAAGGGAGAAAGCCGTGAGTTTTTCTTTATCATCAAGTATAATGCTGTGACTGGACGACAAGAGGAGATAACTGAATAACTTCAACCAGCCATTACGGTTTGTCCATATTCTTTGTTAGCTTTACTTGGCTATTTCAAGTATATCACGGAATTGTATAAGCTGTTGAAGGAAACAGTCGTAAGAAGCAGTAGCGTACTCTAAAAAATGCATTCCCATAACTTCAGGTCTCCAGGGAAACTAAAGTTCTGATTTTCATTGAAATACTAAACAGTCATCCCTTTCTTACACTTTCATTTCTCTTTCATGTCCCTTCCTGTTTCATTGCATTTATACAAGGTATCAGGATTCATCCTAGGAGAGAGCAGCAGTGTCTTATATCCACCAAGCGGCATTGAAGTGGACGATAAGTCTTCTGTCCTTTCCACCTTAGTTTTCGTCTAAAATCGCATTGTTCTCGTGGCATTCTCAACAATAACTAAAGGAAGATACATTTAGGAAGGCTCTTTCTCCCAGTTCTGTTCTCAAAATGGTTCCTGCCTGCCTGGAAAAGATGGCATCTTATCTTTCCAAGGCCACTGGAGGGACATTGCCTTGCTAGGAAAAACCGTGGTAATCAGTGAAGGTATATGTGTGCGTGTCCAGTTTCGCCTTCCCTCCCCCCTCTACTTCGCTTGTCTTGTTCCTCCTTTCCTTTCCCTTCCAGAGACATTCAGGCTTCATTCTTCGCCACTGGTTTGCCGCTCTCCTCCCTCTCGTCCGCCCCGTTTCATCTGTAGCAAGTCGGCAGAAGATAAGCCCGCGACTCAATTACGGACCAAACGAATACAGTTTCTTATCAAAGCTACGGTGCAGAGTCAATTTGTGAGAAGCTTGGTTGGGCCCGGAGACTACCGTGTGACTCCGCCATTGAGCGACGTCATCGATGGAGAGGGGGTGTTTCTCTCCTTGAGAAAGGTTTCTCTACCTTCGTCTGTGATTCAGGCGGTGAATTTAACACAGACACATATGACGAACAAAACGCACGAAAACTATTTCAACCGATTTTCAGTGACTTCGAAATGTTTATAAATGATTTAATACTGTTAATTTGTTTAATTATGTTTGTGGATAATCTAGTAGAAAAGGGCAATATACCTAGCACAAGTACAGCACTGCTGCATTTTTATATCCATGCTGGGTTTTTTTTCTATCATGTGGGACAAGGGAGACAAAGGAAGAAATCCTGAGAACCGAGACACAATTTCGTGATTACGAACCAAACACACTAAACATAATCTATCAGACATACAGACCAAATTTTACATACTCTATTTTCGTTCTGTTCTATAGTAGTAATCTGGTCAGTTTTTTATTACAATGTATTTAGTTTTTTTAAAAAAACTATAAATTTCTTAAAATTTACAAAAGAAAAATATTAAAATTTCATTGTCTTTTTCCATTACTAAGCCCATAATTACTTTGTACTGAATTAGTACATTCTGAGTACTTTTCAAAATCCTATAAGTTCAGATACGAGGAATGCTTCTTTAGAAACTTAGGTTCTGCTAGTTTTGTTAAAAGTTCATGTATTTACAATTCATATTAGAAAATAATTTTTGCCCGTACACTGTTAAAATTTTTGTAAACGTTACAGGGAATTCTGAGTCAAGTTTCGCAGAATTTTTAGTATTTCAGGTTTTCACATGCGCAGAATAAGAAAACTGCTTCTTATCGGAGCTGTGCATGCAGTTTTGATCAAGAATTTGCTGCCGCCATTTTGATCAGTTCTTATTTCGTTATAAATTGGAAATCCGAGCCCTAATTGGCAATTGCAAAAATTATTAAAATGTGGCATCAACAAGTTCATGTCTTCGGGATTCAGGCAATGTACTTCTAGTACTCTATAACTATTTTCTTTTAACTGGCAATTTAGAGCAGTCAGCACGACCTTGGACTTGTAACTAGACAAACTGTGTTCAGATCTCTTTCAGGCTTCTGTTTTTCCTATTTTGCTTTCAATATTCCTGAGAACTGTATGATGAATGGATTTTAATAGCCAAAGTTACTTACGATTCCCAGGCAGCAATGGAATTTGATTGTCTCGATTCTTTAGGAATGTTCCGGAAAATTTTTAACAGTGTACCAGTATATTAAATATATATGTAGCATATCTTTGGTACTTCACTACTAAGGGATAGACATTACTAATGACAAAAATACTTCACAATATATGAGAATACTAAATCAGGGAGTATTATACATATGATATACGATTGAAAGTCATTATGTTTTACTTTTTAGAATATGGTATTTTATATTCTACTGCAAGCATTGCGTTGGTAATTTATTTGATTAGTATAATACAATCGCCTTCATGCTATAGTGATCATGTATCGGTCTCGAGGATTACTTTTCTAACTTATATAATATAATAATGAACGTGGTGAAAAATACGTTACATTAATTAAAAATGTAATAGAAATGAGTGGTAAATGTTCAGTAACACTAGTACCGGTATGAGTCGCCGTGGCTCAAGTGGTAGCGCATCTGACTACGAATCGGACGGCCCGGGTTTAAATCCCGCCTACCACGCTGGAGACTTTTCTTGCAGTTTTCCCCATGCCTAGCGCTCTGAGGTGCACTCAGCCTTCTATCAAATCAAATTGAGTACCAGGGTGTCCTTAGTATACCAGGGCACCTTGGAAAGGTAAAAGCCGTTGAGTGTGGGAATGATCACCTCAGCTCAGTTCGTACAGTAGGTCGAGAATATTTGGAGCGCTACATCCACATCCTCCATGCGCCAAGGGATAGCTTTATTTCTAGTACTAATACCGGTAGTTCACTTGAAAAAAGGAAAATGTATTCTGTTTTATGTCTTAATCATTATTATTAAAAGCACTGCAGTTAATATATAACTGCCTCCATAATTTGGTCTTGCGATTGTTGACTAAGGTAACTACCATAACATGTTTATGATATAACAGAAACGGTAATAAACCTGTTTGATTTGTTCTAAATATATTTGTTTTCACACTGTAAAAACTTATGCCACCTCTTGTAAACTTAAATTTGATCACTTCTGTATATTTTATCTCCGATCGATCACTAAGGTAAAAGTTGGTATTTTCGTGACATGTGCTAAGTTCGTGATACATTGTATTTTGCAATATCACGACATTACCAAAATATGTTGAATTAAAATTTTCACCGCCAGATGACTCCAAAAGTATTGCCTGCATTCTGCGTGATAGCTGTAACTCCACAACTGTGGCTGTGCAAAATGCTGTGTGTTACGAAATTACCAACCTTTACCCTATTTGACATTATAGTAGAAATTTCACACAAGTTTCAATATAGCGTCAGAAAGAAGTCAAAATTGCCAGAAGCTGTTACAACTCGGTTGGTCGTGGTTATCGCTTTACATTTAAAATGTCTATGTATAAATGATTACGCCGATGTTTATCAGGTAGAAAATGTACAAAATACTTATATTTAAAGTGTACAAGAGGTGCACTTTTCTATAGTACCAGAATATATTGATTGAAGGGTGCATTCACTCTATAACGAATTAAACAAAGTGCGATTTAGAACTACATTTTTTAACGTGTGCATTCCACAGAACTGTTGATTATAGTTTGAATTGAATACTATGTTTTTCGTTCCCTCTCTTTTATTTCTTTGCTTTATAAAAGTTTTACTTAGTATTTCAACATATATTTACTTAAAACGTTTATATCTATTAGGAACGAAGTTATATTGTTTAATTATTTATTTCTTAAGGGAAATCAAACATCATTTTTTGACAGAGAAACTTTTAATATGTAGTAGTGTTAAACTTTACGAAAGGTCTTAATAACCTTTCTTGAAACTCTTGACAGAGCCAGGAGCAATGTATGAGAGGTTAAGTTCATTATCATAAAGTCTCTTATAGCTCCTGAGTGTTAATAGAATATGGGATGTTATTATGTCCTCTTCGTAGTCAGAAAAGGAAAATGAGAGAGAGGTATATTCACTATTCACTTCACCCCGAAGCAATTAAACCAGCGCAGAACACGACGCAATTCAGCAGTAGCATTCGTTGGTGGCATTCCATGCTTTCATATACTCGAGGTGGCGGTGGTCCCTGTTGATTACTTCAAGAGGTAGTGGACATTGCCTCACCCATGTGAAGAATTACTTGCAGAGCCCAAGTGCTTACTGGCCGGACGACACGGTCACAAGAAGGATTCACACACGACGACTCCTATCCACATTCCTGCTAAAACCAGAGGCATTTGCAATTTTCTGGCTATTACTTGGTTACGAGAGGGACCAACCTCTTGGGTATCAGACATTTTGCAGACTTAATGTCCATAAGTGCTGCGTGTAAACGAATACTTGAAGCATGCAAGAAACGCTTCGTCGAGAATGAAACTTGGGCGTCTCAGCAAGTGGTCTGTGATCTCTATCTAGATACGAGCACTGTCTCCCTCCTTTTCCCCATTAAACATGTACAGGATTCTTAATTCTCCATCCTTGCCCTTTTCCCCATGTGCATTAATGCTTGCGATGTTATATAATCTGTCCGGAGAGTAAATGTTACACATACGGTGGAATAAGGCGTAAATGCACCCTCGCTCTCTTAAGGTTGTATGATCGTGTCTTGCTTATCCAGAGTGCTTACTACTTACGTCGACAATTTCTTATTAACTCCATGCGGAGAGGGTTACATGAAAGTCATTAGGCACATGCATTCCTGGTGAGAATCCGCGATCATTACGTGTGAGCTTATTTCAATTGTTTGGCTCCTGCACCTATAATGTGAAGACCTAAATTCTTGTGTGTGTGTCTTCTTTCCTAATTGACCTTACTGTCATTTTCTTTTTGTCTAAATAGTAAAATAGTTTGGATAGTAGAGTTTTTCTTTTCATTTTTGTAAATGCTTATGGAAGTGAGTAAAAAAAATGTACAGATTAAATCAAAATATTTTAATGAGTACAAACCTATTGTAACTTCGTTATGAGATGGTGAACCGAACCAAATATTAATAATTCGTAACTAACGTTAATAAACCGATTTTTCTAAAATCTGGCACAAAGTGTTTGTTTATGGTCATCAGTATAAACAAAGAACAATCAATGTACGTGAGGGAAGGGAAGTAGGAAACATTCACACCTTCTTGATACGGTAACAGTTGGAAGGAACTAAAGAAAAAAAAAACAGGTGGATGTCAATTCATTATCAACTGAAACCATGAAAGGAACATATAGGAAAACATAGTATGATATGATATTTATGATATGTGACAGACACCCAGTTATATGAAATAATATTCTAGATTTCATTTCCTGCAATATATTACGCGCTTCCTAACCTTTTTCTAATGCGTCTGTTACTTGAATCGAAATAGTTTTCGTCAAAACTGCAAGTAATGTAGAAGACAGAATCCAGAAAGATATTTGCTGAAGTGCTTTTAGTAGTCAAAGAATTTTTATTTTCTGCTAACAGCAAGACTAAACAGCTATTAGCATGTTGAAGTTCTTTTAGTAATTTTTTCGTGTTCATTTTTGAAATATTAAACAATGCAAACTGTAGCAGTATTGTTTGTGGTGTGCCTTGTTCGATGCAGTATTGATATTGAATGTATCTATACCATGGGTTACATGTAAATCTGTAAATGGGGGCTAAATTTAACACGACTTGAATTTCTGGATGAAAAAATGACTTCAGTTTTCATTTCTCCTATTGTTTCATTAAGTGCAGACTATCTTCATCCCCATCCCTTCTCAATTTCGTTTAATATGCGTAGCTGTTAAATATTTCTTTCATTGACCTCGGACGCTATGGAAACGTATTATGTAAAATGCAACCAGAGAACATCTTTCATCTTCAAATGTATCGTATATGAAGGAAACCTTCTGTCTTCGTCTCATTGTGAAAGATTGCAATCCAAAAGTTAGTTACACTCAACGAAAGAGGAAAATGACTTGAAGCACATTTGTTGCAATTACTGCTCTTATGAGCTGGAAGCATTTGCCATTACTTTTGATGTAGTAGTGTGTGTTTTTTTTAACCCTTTGCGACGTCAGCGTCACCTTTTGGCAAGAAATCGAATTAGAAAGTCAAGGGAGAATAAGGGAAGGAGGAGGAGAGAAATGAAGGACAAACGTTGAAATCTTAAGTAGACAGGAACCAGAGCAGAGCACTTCCTCTCTGTTTCTTATATATATATATATATCTTCCGTCCTAGTATAAGTTCCTTTATGTTAGGATGTAAAATAGCGAAGACAGATCTTTGTGAATGAGCAGAAAGGGACTTTAGTAGACAGAGAACGAAGAAGAAGGGATGAGAAGAACTTGAATGCACAATGAGATAAGAGAGAAAGTTCTGGAAATTAGAAAGGTGAAGAGCTTAAGAATTTTCTTTAGGTTTCAAGGTTGAGAATTCCTTTTCCATCCTTCTTGTACCTCATCCCTCCGAGGACCCCGTTGTCTCAAGTTTTCTTTTACATCCGTTCGCAGTTACACACACACACACACGTACACACCTCTCCTCCTCTTAGTCCCTACGATTAAATTGAACTAATCTTAAGCGTTCGTCAGCCACGTGTCAGTAAAACGGATTAGGAAGCCTCATTTTCGAAGGATTAAAGCCAGTTACATGTCAAGAATGTTTGTGAAATCAACCTTCCCGATGGGAGCACATTAAAAGAAATGTCTTCGGAAGGACCTGCTCCGTTAATGAAAGACTTCCAGACTCTGCATACAGATGGCGTCCTCACAAGTACAGCAGCAGAATATATCCACGCACTACCAGGTTCCATTTCTTAGGAGCGAACAATGAAGTGGATCTTCTTTACAGGCATTTGTATTATAAAGAAAGAGAGAGAAGAAAATATAAACGACATCATTTTCACACAGTTTTCACATCCTGGTAATATTCTCACAAAGTTTAGCTGAGCTTCAGTTACTTATAAACTATATTTGCCAGCGGTACTTGTCGTTATAGGTAGTTTTGTCTGCGCAGAATTTACATAAGCAGCAGACAAGGGAAAATATCGATACTACACGTGTCTCAAGACTTAAAAACAGAATTAGCCTTTGGAGACATACATACACTCGTAGAAAAGGTCTATGTAGCATGACGATTTTGCCAGCAACGAGACTTCCTTCATGTTCGTTTTTGTTCCATGCGAATAGTCTAGTCAAGTTATGGGAAATGGAAAATTCCTACTATTCTGCGTTGATGCGGTAGTGATCGAAAAAAATGTACGTGTATTTGTATGTTCCACATGTAATGAATATCTTACACATATCTTTTTTCTTCTTCTTTTTAATAATTTTCCTATAAGTTATGCAAATGTAATATTATGAATGAAAATTTCAGGAAATTACTAATTCGATCTCTTATATAGTTTAGTTTAAATTACCCATTTTGCGTATTGTGATTTATTTGGTGGGTTTTACTATCCTTCGTTAAGAATTTAAAGAATTATCAGTTACGTAACCAATTTAATGAATTTTTAAGCCCTTAAAAGTACTTAGAGATTTGTAAATTCTTAATGAAGATTGGGTAAACCCACCGACTGAGTTTATTCTCTTTCTAACCAAGTACATACATGGCTTCTAAGAACTAGATCTAACATTAATATGGGATGCGAAACATCCTCAGGTTTGAATCCGCAGCATAGTGCAGGTTCACAAACCAACATACAATACAACTTGCCACAATATCTACATCTCCTCATCACTGTATTTTGCTTGCACAGTAGCTGAATCACTAAACTTCATCACAAGCTCTCTGGTCTTTGTGTATTGTGATTTGTTATTCTGAATACGAAAATCGCTAGTAAAGTGATAGAAGCTTGAATAATTAAATACCAACAGAGAAGGGGCATCTCCCATGGCATGGGCAGTAACGTCGCGGAATTTGCATTGGTAATGGAAAGACACGCGGGATCGAACCTTCTGGCCGATTATCCTGCCTGAGGTTTTCCAGAATTTCCCTGTTTCACCAGATGGTGCATTAAGTAAGGCACCTGGTCGCTAACTTCTCTAGCCTTTGCCATACTCTCCTGGACCAAGCCAGAGGTGACTAACGACCATAAATAAATTAAAATTCAAACTAATAATTCATTCAGAAGGAACGCGTACATTTTAGTACCTACAGTAGGAACCAAACCTGACTTTATACATTTATGTTCCTTAAATTTTAAATTTCAATTTGTTTATGGCCTGTAGGCACCTATGGCTTAGGTCGACGATCGTTAAATGTATAATGAATTAAACAAATCACTTCATGAGAATGGAGATTACTTTTCACTTGCTACCAAACTGGTTTGAATATAATTTCGGATGTAAGAAAGTGTTTGCAGGCTAAAAAATTACTAATTCAAATAGCAATTGTTATTTGCATTATATGGTACATTATATATGTTTTATTCAACTCCATATGTTATGGGAGAGAATATTTTGGTAAAGCAATCATATCTGCTCAGTAGCAATGAAATTACACCTAGAACAGAAACCAACCCAAGCTAAACATATTGTTCGCATGAGTTTTGCAGATACATACAAATTGTCCGTACGCTAAATTAAACTTTGATGCATTTGTCATTAACAACCTCATCGCGTTGTTTGTGTTAGCGGTTGATGGCAGCGTGTGTGGAGGTGGCGGACGAAGTGATAGTGGTGGGGGAACGAAAAACGTTACGTGGCCGGAATGTCATCATATTTACCATTAGCGGCAGAATTTGTTTTGGGACATCTCCTGGGCACTACACACAAACACATGCTCATACAGTAGTATCGTATCATCCACTTGTTTTCCAGATATGATCTGTAAATCGCTAGTCTTTTATTTCGAGGAATCCCTTGGGTTACCTGCTCTAGAGAACTAGATTGACTCGTGAGGGGGGAAATATATATGATTTTTTTTGCGAATGTTGTCCCTTTGCAATTTTCCCTCCTCCTCTTCCTACCTTACACACACACTCACACATTTCTGTTCGCGTACTAGAAGCCGATCCATATTCAACGGGTTCTGAGCTTATCGGTTGAGGTTCCATCAACCTGCCCCGGCTGGCCACTAAATCAAAGAGATAGCCGACCATTTTTCATGTGGCCTGTAGGGTACAGGTGCAGCAAAGGGCGCGCGGGAGGAAGAGCAAGTGACCGACGTGCATCGCATCGATATAGCCATGGTAATCTGGTTACTCACTTTTTCCCCGTTCCACTTCGACCTTTTCACAGCTAACACTAACGTCGTGGTCCACCATGCAGAACACATAATCTTGTTTTTTGAAATTTACCAGGTTTGACCCTAAGCTTCACCGTTAGAAGATGCTGCTCGTTCTTTTTCTTCTTGTTTTATTCTTCCTACGTATAGTATAATCTACATTTGTCGTAGTTGCAAGGCAAAGAAAGTAAAATAACATACGTGCACATATGAAAAGGAATCACTTTTGAGTATGAAGTTAAAGACATCTTTTTATCCAGTAATGTCTAACGAATATAATGCAAATGAGAATATGAATTCGAAAGCAGTTAACACCTAAAATAATATCATAATACAGCAGGCGCTCTTTAATCCGGCATTTTATGATTCGGTACATTCTGTAATCCGGCACCGATCAAGCAGCTCGCGTTCGTTTTTTTTTCGGGTGGATTCGGGCGAGATGTTGACGTGATATCATAGACTTTTTTAAACAGTAATGCTGATGTGCATTTTTTTTCTTGCCATAGAGCAGTCTATTACATGTACAACTTGCTTTTAATATCATTGTACTGTAAACTATATTGACGTTCGATAATCCGGCACAGCACGGCACGACCGTGGTCCCGAACACGCCGGATTAATTGAGATTTTACAGTAGAGGAAGTTAAAAGTTGCTTAAGCATTAAAGGAAATAATTACAAAGCATCATTTATGCATCAGTTTGCTTACCTAGCTCAATGGAGACTGCCAGGCCAAGGTGCTTCGTTACGCAGCGTAAAGTGGCCCCTTTTCTTCGTAATAAAAGAACCTAATTATTATGTTATTATTGTTTGAGGTCTTTAAAATTTACACAGTGGGTGGTTCAGAATATGCGAATTATAAAGATATTAAATAATAATAATACTTTTTATATTTTTCTTAAACAATTCGTATTAAAAAGTAAACAATTCGTAATTGTGGCTAAAAAGAAAAAACATGAGGCGCGCTTTCACACAGTCACTTTATAAATCCTTAAATTGGTGCACACATGCTTTTCTTTTTAGTCATGTATAAACAAAATTATTTTTTTACATTTTAGTACGAATTGTTTAAGAAAAACATATATTTAAAAAGTTTTTTATTACTAGTTTTTTTTTTCGGTTTACTTCTGTGTTCGGCTACTTTTTCGCAAGTTAATGTTTTGTGACCCAAATCCTAAAGTGTTGTGCAACCAGCCAAACACAACATCGTTGCAGGTTAGTATTTATTTTAGGATAAAGTTGACCTTTTTTTTTTAATAGCATATGCTTTAAAAAAATATAAATATATAGAAATGTATTAAAGTAACAATGGAATACTGTATTATCACTCGACTTATGTCGCTGTGCAAAATTTCGTCATTGTGTGACTTCGGGAAATGAGTTGAATTAACGTTGCAAGATTTGACGATACAATGAACTATTTGGGCCTAAAGAAAAGTGTATAATAAATGCTTGTGGCATCATGAAATACAAATAAACCTTATGGGGGAACAGATAACATGAAACACAAACGATTTGTGCATTAATCAACGTTATGTGAAAATAAAGATAATTAATTAGTATTAACAACTAAGCAATGAAGTGGCACTATGGTAGAAAGAAATTTGTCCTTCCTATTTTTTTTAAAGCTGTTACAAGCTGCAAAATAGAATTCAAACTCAGTTTTCAATAGATTGTCAAATCTCTTGGATCACACGAGAAAATTAAGTAGCTATTTTGTATATTTTCTCAATACTGTTTTTGGTTTTTAGATACAAACTGCGTTGTTCTGTTAAGATACGTGAAGATAATCACTCACTACTACACGATACGTCTGAAGATAGAATATTGTTTACTACTAAGATGAAAATAACTGCTCACTCGCTTTGTTAGTAACAGACACAAAATCATGCGATGTTCCAAGAAGTAAAAAAGTCCATCAAAAACCCTTAAGCATAATGTGATGTGGGCAGAGGAATTACATTGCGATGTCATACAAACTACCATCTAATCTCATAGTACTTGGACATAAGTGTATATATATATATATATATATATAATGTGCATTTGGGCATGTAAGCTGCTGTTGTCTCTGTTAGTAAATAAAAATCTCGAAAGCCTAGCCTAGCTAGCCATCATATTGTACATCATACATGTCGAGCTCCATATAAAGAGAACCACTATCGCGATTTTGCCATCTTTCAATATAATTTTTAATGCTTCAGCGTTATCTTCCACCCTCCAGAACCGTGGACACTCGTCCCAAAATGACGTCTCAGGACAGTTTTCGTATACCTCATGTGGTTTACGACACGCAGTTATCCTGGCCGGGATAGACTAGCCCGTCAACGTAATTCGAGCTCCCACTCAATTCCTCTTCCTCCCTCCTTCCCTGTAGATTCTCTCCCTACTCTCTCCCGTAACCGCCTTTTCCATTCCTTTATGACAATCACATCACTCCGGAGATTGGGACCAGCTTAATATCTTCTTGACTGGCCGTGCAATAGCGGCTTCATCGCTTGGTGGTAAATCACTCAGATCCATAACGCGCACTAACCTGTTTTATTGTGGAGCTATTTCCCCGTCTTACCCCCCTCGTACGTTTTTTCTCTCCCCATCTCCTTTACCTTGAGTGTCACGAGAGCGTGGAAAGAGAAGCCAAATATAGAATTTTATTTAATAAATCTGGCATATTCGTTTGTGTACTATTCTTTTTTTTTTTTTTCTTCCCGCAATAAGCTTCCCCACCGTACAACATTTTTGAGATTGAAAGAAAAGCTAGCGACATGAAAAACGAATGTATTTAGATGATGCATTTTGGCCAAGTAACTTCACTTCTGAAAAACAACATAAAAAAATAATCAAGCATACTCCACAATATTGAGCAAGTGTTAATACAGTTATTACATGATATACTGGAGAAGGGAGTCAGATTTTTGAGCTGTAAAAGCGCTCTCTGAACATGATGCGAAAGAATCATAAAAAAACGGGTAGCACGTATATCAAACATAAACAGAAGCTTCAGCAACTTGTAAATTGACCTCAAAACTTTCTGTATATATATACACACACACGCAGTTTAAAATTGTCATCTAACATTACGATCGAAAATATTAATTTAATGAAATGTCCATGAACTGTCCGTTTCATCCCGAAAACACGTATGAAGAGGATATTACTAGCTGTACATTTGGACGAAGCAGGAGGACTGAGGATACTGTCTTGCTATTATTTCAAAGAAACGAACTTTGTGGGCCAATAAAATATTTTAAAAAGGTTACTTTGATCGCCCTTGCGCACTTTGCAAATCTTGAACTTCTGTTTTCACGTAACATCTTCATGGTGAAGAAAAAAGTTCATTTCTTTAACGTAATAAGGTGTTTTGCATAGTTCATGCAGTCAACGGCCAAGCAAGGTTTCTCCTTAGCTGCTAACAGTGCGTTATAAAATATGGGAAAAAATATCACAATGAAAGGGGGTGACGTCACCAAGAACCGTATAAATCGAGGTTACGAAACCCAAATATGAAGTCAATTTTGGTTTACGTGCTTCTGTTTTGGCGCTATCGTGCTTTGGTGGCTGAGTCCGCATACTGCAAAATATTATAAGGCCGCAACAGATTAAAAGTAACCCGATGATCTCATAACATCAATCTTTGAACTCAAATCTGAAGTTAGTTTCTACCTACCTCCTTCGGTTGAGGCGCTAGCCTTTATTTCAAGGCGGACAGACGGATAGAAAGATGATAAAGGATCCATGCCGTCTCGCCGATAAAAATTGATAGACAGGTACAAATAACACAGTACAGAGAAGTAGCATTCATAAATATCTGCGCACTTCCTTCTGGCTTGAAAGAAATTTCTTACCAGCAGATGTCTCTGAGCTTAATAGCTTATTTTCTTCAAAATCCTGATACGTTCAAACTTATGACTGGTTCGTATTGTTATATTTCAGTTACAGGAAATACTCAACTAATCATACAATTTCAGCTTACCAGGATCTTCAAGAAAATAAGGTATTGAGCTTAGGGACATCTACCGATGAGCAAAACGTTTCTCGGAGTCATTAGTAAATGCGAATACATGCAGGCTACACTCGGATCTCTTTGCCGTAGGTTTTTTTTTTCTTTTACACACAGTGCAAAAGATATTTCCCTTTATTATGTTCTTTACATATTAGACAAGAATTTGTGGTCGAAGGGTATCACATGCCGGAGGGATGACGCCCATCGGCGACTTCTCTTCCGAGAAACGATTTAGGAATTATTCTAGGTACCATACTAAAACTGAGTAACGCTGTGGCGAACTCAGGATTGCTGGCAACTGAATTCGAACTTTCGTGCTCCCCTGTTCTAGTCTGAAGTCCACGATGAACCACTAGACCACGGTGGCAAGATCTGGCACAGTTACTACCCGACTAAGAAAACATATTTTTTCATTCAGAGAGACATCTCCGGGTTGAAGTGTTTTTTAGTGCAGTTTTGTGGGGGTATTTTTATAATCACCGGAACTGTGAAAATTACGTACGAAATTTTGTTATTATTTCTTCGTAACTTTTGGTGGATATTTTTCGTGATCTAGGGGTTAATACACCGAGAAAACCCGCTGAAAAAAGCACTGCTTGTGTTGCTGTACAAGTGTAGGGAGTATCGCGCTCAGAATTTGCAGGGAGGTCGCCATCTTGCACGCGCAACCTCTGACTTGTAACGTAATATAAGTAAATAAAGCTTTCAAATCACTTATTGCCAGATTCTACCGTGGTTCAGTGGATCGAGTGTCGTCTTGTTGAGTAGAAACGCCGGGTTCAAGTCCCGAAAGGTGATTTTTTTTGTTTTCAAAATACATTTCTATATGCTCGTATAACGTATTAATTTTTAATATATGCTTTTTCGTAGATTAGGTTACATTAACAACTACGAGTTTAGGTTCGGTTATGTCCCGTTACACAGCCAGTTCGCAAATTATTTTGATCGGTACTGTAATGCGTCCACAATGATTTGAACTCTTTTTTATATATATATATATTTATTTATAATGAATTATTTCTCCTGTATTTCCTTAAACTTTGATGTGTTGTATTTGTACTTTTGTATTCTTCTTGACAAGGTTTAAGTGGTAGATCAGCCTCTGACTGAACCTCGCCCGCTTTAATAAAGCCATTTTCAATTCAATTCAATTCTGGAACCAAAAGAAAGAATTGGCGCTTGAAAGTCGAGTGGTTAGGTTATGAATTCTCGGGTGCTTGTGCAAAGGGTTAAGTCAAAAAATCCTTTTTCTGGGAAAATGTGTAGAATTGAATGTTCAAGTCATATTCTGATTTCTTCAGATACTTCAGAATACACAAGTTCATAACTTAGGTACAATTTTGAATTTGATTTTGATACACACGAGTAGAGACTTTGTTTCTCTTTCCAGTGATACTTAAACTCAAAAATGGAGTTTTGCACAAGCACACGAGAATTATGAGTCAGGTTATAAATTATAGGTCTTGAATGCTAGTAACTAAAGGGAAAACTACATTTTCGTCTGCAACAATAGATGAAGAAAGCAAAACAATTGGCAATCGACTGTAGTTTCCAGTTTTCCCTGTATTGGACTAGTTATACGTTGCATTATATGTTATGTTAAATATGTCCTTTGAATTTTAAAATACTTAGCGACTACAGCTTAAAACGTTCGGTGCTTGAAACTAATTGAATACCTAGTAGATGTATCTGTTGGTTTCATCCCATCCACCTCATTCGAGAACATTTCGGTTAAAAGTTCATCTACCGAATTTAATTTCATTTGCTTTCTCGATTTAGAAATTGTGAAAAATGATTCAAACATCACTGCGTAGGTGTTCTTATGTGCTTCAAGACCGTATGAATTGCCTGGTGCTAGGAACTGAAAGCTTAAAATTGACTGCTTCTTCGTGCCGGAGCTTTCCAGGAATTTTATGGAGAAAACTTTTCTCTTATAGCATGACTAGTTGATACGTCTAAAGAGGAGAGGAGGTGCAAGTGTTGTTCCTAATCAAAGTCATGGGAAAGCGACGCAACTGTTTCGAACAAGGCTCTGTTGGCATCTGTATCGCGGGTGCGGGAGGAGAAGGAAAATGTGAACCTGCAAGCAAGGCGTCGGTCCGGCCGGGACAGCGCGCTTTATTGGTTAATGAGACTGTAAAGTCGAGAGGAATTACCGCACCGCGACACTCAGACTCCTCAGTTCTTTCCCAGTTACTCCATTGGGTTACCGGACTTCCCACTCACATTCGCTCTACTAATTTTTTTTTTTTCCTTTCTCGAAGGAACTTAATTTGGACAGGGCAGGGCACAGGAGAGAAGCAGCATGGACAAATAAGAAAACAATCGACGTGGAATCACTATAGTGGCGAAGTCAGTAGAAAGTGGTGGGATTTGATCATCAATTTGTGCCGGTCGAAGTAGTGAGTGCTCTTTGAGTTCACATGTGGCAGAGTCATCTCGTGGACGCCTGTCGTATGACACACAGTAACGCCACCAAACAACCAAAGCTAGAAAGTTTGATCTTCCTTACTTTTCCTCCCTCTTTCAGTATTCTTCGTTTCTTTCTTCCTTTTCTTTAATCGTTTTCCTTTTTCCCTTTTTGCTTTTTTAAAGAAAGAAAAAAAAAAACGTTTCTTCCTGATTCTTTGCTGTTAAATGTGTCGCCCTCTGTCGACTAAATCAAGCCATTAGAAACACAACATTAATTAGGTAGAATTTTTATTCCAGCGTATAAGACAGTGGCGCCATAGATGTGCACGGAGGTTGAATTGCACACGCATACACTTAAAACCAACCCTTTTTTTAAAAGAAAAATAAAAGAGGAAAGCATTGAATTTACAAGTGTAATATTTTGAACTCATTTCTACTTTTCGCTTATTTATGCTTCATTTACTTTGCATCTCTCGCTCCTCAGCACGGTACCATTATGATTTTTTTTCTTTCTCTTAAAATACTGTTTTCCCTTTCTTTCCTACCAATTAATGATATGCAGTTCACTTTTACATTTTAACGCAAAAGAATCACAATCGTGTCCAAGAATTAATTCCACCTTATCACTTCAGCAGTTTATTTTTTAAATATTATATTCCTTTCTCAACTGTATTTTAAAAAGTGTTGAATATTAGTTTCCTCTCCATATAGGATTTGGACTGGACAAAAAAATAAAACGTTAACTACGTTTCGGTAATAAATTTTGGAATGTTTATTTCATTTAGCTTTTGCCGTTTCCGTCGTCTTCGATTTCTGAACTTCATAAGAAGGATTAGATCTAGCATGTTGTGGGAAATAGTATGTTTAAAGTAATAATAATTTTATAAGAGAAGCCTTCTTTTTGTTAGTAATTTTTGAAAGGTTTGTTTATAAAACTTATGATTATTTGGATTTTGAATTCGGACGCTTGAAGTTCTGAACTGTGAATTCTGATAGATAACTGTTAACAAAGATCAGAATGCGTAAGAGTATGTAGAAACATTAACGTATCTCAGTTTGAGATTTCTCCAAGAATACTATAGTTATATTCGTGATTGTATATTTTGCGAGTAGAAATTTCCTTGTCAAACCGGGTGCACAAACTACTTTATTTAATATGTTCGCATAATGATAATTTGTACTGTTTTTGAAAGCTATTTTGCGAACGTCAAAACGATGTTATCGTCCTAATACACATCGTCTAGAAATATTCTCAGCAGGGGTGTTTTCCAGTCGGTTCAATCCGGGTCCAGAACCTAAAGTATAAACTAAACCATGCCACAAGAAAAAATGGACTTTGTGTGCATATAGTTTCAAGTAGAAAGACACATCTAATTTTCAGTATGCTAGGAATATCCCCCACTGTTCGCGGCGTATGCTTGGAATATTGTTGTCTTTGAGGCGCATATGTTAGGAATATCCTTGGCTTCTTTATTTGGAAATTCAAAAGCTGTACTGAGAGAAATTTCTAGACTTTTTTGCAACACTATTACAATCTAGACGTTGTGACTTTACGGAGAATGTTAAATTATAAGTTTACGTACATTTTGTCATTATTCTGTAGAAATTGTACGTATTATTTCTAGTCTTTTGTCCATGCCACATGAGCTTTTAATATGATATGTAATGGTCTCCCTTCATTACTACTGTTAATATCAGTGACTTCATTACTTTTATCCAGAATAGTAAGGACAAAATGTACGTAAACTGACCATATAATTTAACATTCTCCGTAATTTCACAACGTCTAGACGTGACCATATAATTTAACATTCTCCGTAATGTCACAAGGTCTAGATTGTAATAGTGTTGCAAAAAAGTCTAGAAATTTCTCTCAATGTGGAGAGCGTGAAACACGCCTTACTAAGTTACTAGAGAATTAATTGCACAGTACAGGCACAGACCTCATAATAGATAGACTTATCACGCTTCCCCATTTCTGACTGCGCTAAAACTGATGGACTTTTGTTCAGAGCACGTGATTTTGAATCCATCGGCTAGATAGCTCTGCTATAGACGTCATATTCTACTATCAGGTCTATGGCAGAGCTACCTAGCGGATGGATTCAAAATCGCGTGCTCTGAATAAAAACCCATTAGTTTTAGCGCAGCCAGAAATTGGGAAGCGAGATAAGTCTATCTATTATGAGGTCTGTGGCACAGGTAAACAATAGCACATCACCCATACAAACGTATTAGGAATTACATGTATATTCTCAATTTTCCACGAATATACCATTTTTATTTTCATGTTGCATGGTCTACGCACACCCAATACACCAGGAATGGTCTGAAAACATTGAGAATATAAATGGAATATAAGAATCGTTTAGGAATATATCAAACTGTCATGGAAGGACGAATCACTTAAACCGTAATTTTAAGTGGTTTCTGAACCATTAATATGGGGTTGTAGAACAGAAAGCTGTCTTCTCTGCCTGTCACCACGCAATGCAGTCATAACTGAGAGGTAGTTTCTAACAAAAGCTGGATATCACCTTATGATGATATGATCAGATGCTCTAGATACATTTGTTCTTATATATATTCCTGATCATAGGATAATTCGCAGATACTTTCAAATTTGACATAGATAGGCTGTTAACAGTTTCTCAGAATACTAAAACAAAAGCAATGGTATGCATACATGTAGCCAAAATTCTCAAGATTAGAATCGGATAGTTAAGTACTAAATTAGATTGGCTTCTCAATTTCTCGTTCACACGCGATCATATGAATTCATGCAATAATCCAATATAGTGGCTCCAATAATAATATAAAATAACTAAGCAAATAACATATAAAACACGTGTTCCGTTGTCAGTGATTATTCTGCTATATCTATATTTTTTACCATGAATGTCACACAATGCAATACTTTGAACAGCATGAATCCCAAACAGAATATAAGCAGTATTTCAATTCTTACACTGACCATGATAAATAATACCATGGATATGCATCTACAAAGTAAGCGTTCTTCAAGTTCCTCAAATTCAATTTACACAACAATTATAGAGTAAATGGATGACCAAATACTTCAGTGCCGTAACTTCAATCCTCAGTCCCAATTAGTAAAATGATCTATTTTTTCATATTGTGGAATGAGAGAATTTCGAGATCTGACAATAAAGTAGTGAGACCGATTTTTCCTTTCGTATTGGCAACCTGCAATTTAGGTCACCAAAATGGAATCCCGGAATATCACGTAGCAATATGCCACCACAGCTAGAGTGAAAAAAAAAGTACGATCTGACAGCAGATTAACTGTGAAAATGATTTCAGTATAGTTGAATATGAAGCAAGAAAATGCTCCAACGTAGGAGTTTGGAGAAGAAAACTTTGGGCAAAAATTGTTTTAAAAATTCTCAGCGACAATTTTTGTGACTAATCACAAACACGACCTTGGAATACAAACAGCTAATGCAGACTGAGCGACTTCAGTACTACGGCAATTGCGATGGCATATACTAGTAAACTGAAATGTTACGAATAAAAATGGAAAATAGTCTCGTTGATTTATTGTCAGACCTCGTACGTAAATAGAGCATATAGTAGAAAAAGTAATAAATAAGGACATTGCTTCTTTATACTCTGGTGGAACACAATTGCTTTACCACCTAACATTCAAATTGAAAATTTTATATGTGCAAAACGTCATCTTTATTGGTTAGTATTTTTTAGTCAAGAAAATTTCTTTTTATTACAAAAAGTTATTGTGATATACTATATGAAAAACAAAATAAAGCAACATTTGTCAAAAGTTGGTAAATATTGCAGACATGTTGAAACTAATAAACCAAATATTAAAAAAAAAAAAGCTGGATAAGTTTTTTGTTATTTATAAATATTTTTGTTTTACAGGCATGAATAATTCAGTTCCAAAAGTCACTCAGGTGTGTGAAAAAATACATTAGAATGGCGAAAAGACAAATATGAGAAGTTTGAACATTGTAAGATATACAAAAATGTAGTAACTCCTTCGCTTCCCTCTTCTGTGTGTTTCTAGCTCCACCCCTGTATATCTCCCCCTACTGCTTCTCTCTTCCATATCCTCCTTCCCGAGAAAGTAAAACTAACACACACAAGAGCGAGAGGAGGGGGTGAGTGTAGAGACGAGACAAAGCCATTGTTTGGACAGCTGCTGCTGTTCCCTTCGCTGTTTTAAATCGGCCTCCGCGAAGATAACTCACCTTTTGTCGCTAATGAAAAACTACCTGTTTTTCTTAATGCTATAGCCCCGATACACTCTCCAGGAAAAGAATCCCCCATCCAGTCGCTTTTCCTTTCTCCAACTTAGCTGAAACAAAAGTCAACACCTAAGGGTTTTCAGAATTTTCCTTTTCTATCTCAGTTTCTTTCTTTTGGTACTTTTTCATCTTTTATTATGTTTCTTTTCCTTTATATTATTCTTTCGTTTTTCTACTTTGAATTCTTCTTCATTTCTCCGCTGGTGCAAAAAAGCGAAAAGTTGAGAAATAGACAAAAGACGACCTCATTCCGCACCTTTGCAAGCCAATGTTTCTTCTATTCGAACTGTTAAATTGCGCGGGAAAGCGCATCCTTTCGGAACTGAAAGAGAAATGAGAAGATAACTAAACGTAAAAAAAACATGGAAGACTAAAAAAAAAAACGAAACAACCACAATGTCAATGCTCTTTAGCATCACTTTTTTTTGTCAAGCCCTGCTTGTCTCCACTAGTGCCATCTAATGGTGGGAAGTTTCGTTTCTTGTTGAGAGAATACGGTGTGCTGTGCTCTCTGTGTTGACAAATGACAGACAGCGACATGTGTGCACTGAGCTGTTAATTTCTTTTAAGGTATGCGGCATTTTTTTTTAATCCTGATTCAGCTTTGGCGAATAAAAGTATAATTTAACATAATTTTGTTGAATTCAGTGCACAGAAGGAAATTATCATATGCCTAACAATTATGATTGTAAGAGACACCAAGAAACACTGTCGTAATTTTGCTCTGGAAACTCTTGGTATGGGTTGATGTTTTAAATCTTAAATTCTGTTTCTTGTTACCGCCTCATCGCTTTCTGTAACATTTGTAAGTATAAAGAGTATGCAAAGGGTTTGTAGCCAGCTAATCTGAAAAGCGAAAGATTCCAACGAGGTTAATGGACAAATATTTTTAGATACAAATTTGTTAAATCAATCATAATAATTTTAATTAATTTCAGTGTAATATGAAGTGGAGACTTCCTTCTCCACTTCCTAAAAAAAATATTGAGAATAATAACCAATTTCTGTACGAGATTTTAAACAATATTAAGGCAAGTAAAGGAAATTGACATATTAGTGCTATTTAGCAGAAGATATTTCAACTATTGCAATTGTTTCGTTGGTAAATCGTTTGTAGTTAAAACTCAATACGTATTACCTCTGTGTAAAATCTAAAACTTCTTTGATGATGGTGTCTCTGTCACTTAATATATTAACAGTCAACAAACTTAAGCCAAGACAGTTCTAGATTTTAATTATGGAATTATATAGTATCACAATATTTTTAATAGTGTCTGGTATTTCTCTTTGGGAAACGTAAAACAAATGAAAATTTTGGTGACTCAACTTCGATCGAAGTTGTATCATGCATTGAAAGTATTATTTCTTCTGTAAGAGAATACGAGCAAATATGTATCAATAATACTACACCAGCTAGTTATAAATTTTAATTTTATAGATACATTATAATAAAAAAACACAGTCCGGCCGCAAAGATCACATCTGAGTTTGCGCCCTCAGACTACCCACATAGCAAAATGACGTCCCAGGGATATCTGACGGATCTCCCGGCAGGATATCGGGACGTCCGTAGGACGTCCTGTTTAAGTCCCATTTACATCCATGGGAAGTATAGTTATAATTAATCCTTCGTATAACTATACGAAGGCATATCCTTCGTATAGTTATAATTAATTAAATAATAATAATAGTAAGGTCGATTTAATTTATAGAAATTCCAGGTAGGTAATCCCGCACGGCTTTCCGGGGGACATCCAGAGGACCTCCATACGGGATGAACTGCCCACAGAGTTATCCCACGGACGTCCTTAGGACATCGCTATGGGAGCAGGACCATTCTGACGGTAATGGGATCTAAATGGGACGTCCCAGGGACGTACTCTGCTATGTGGGTAATAACACACGTTGTCTTCGGTAAGAATTGTGTTCATGTTGCGGAATTCGATTCGTTGTTTGTTGACCAGTATTTCGTGAGGACAAGTGAAAATCTAAATTAATCTGAGAAATAGAGAATACTAGTCAGGCAAATAAAATGGAAGGGAATAGTAATAAGATTGAAACGCTAATCGCGTTTCCCAACCGAAAGCTCTTTGATTCTAACTGAGTTGTAGAACCTTGGAGGTTCGCTTTTAGAATAGTGAAGCAACAATACATTTTCAATTTGACCTGTCTTAATGTATTTCTATAATGATTTTCTGTCTTCGATTGCAAGATGAAAACAAAGGTTCATGATTGTTTCCATCTCTCTCTGTCTCTTCTTTTTTAATATTCCCTGTATGACTAAATGAGCAGGACAGGTCTCATTTTCTGAACGCTGTAGTCAATTATTTCCTTGTTTTAAGATTATATGACTATTAATTCTCTCTGTGTATATTCACATGAAAAAGCTGTAGTGTGTTTACAGGTAAAAGATAACGGTTTAATTTTTCTCTCATCATCTGCTGTTGAAAAATGTATAAACGATACTCCATTGTGAATAATTATTTTTCCATTTTGTTTATAAGTGAAAGAATTAATCAATAAGACCGCAAAAAAAAAAAAAAAAGAAGTTGGTTTCCAATTTTGTTTTTTGTCTTGCCAAGGCGGGGGGGGGGGGGGGGCGCTGAAAGCAAAGAAAATTACAAAGAAAGAAAAAAATAAATGGAAAAAATAAAACAAAAGTGATGGAGCCGAACAAGGGGAAATGGGGAAAGGGGGGTTTCGAAGGCAGGTAGGTCTTATTTCAACATTAAAAGAACATGTAGTTCTGTGCCCTGAAACGTGGAGAACACCAACCATGATGCTGTATTGATTTTGGCATTAAACGTTTTCGAGAAAAAAAAAGGATGGAATTGAGAGAAGGGAAAAGATGAAATGAAACAAAAAAAAAATGCAACGAAGAAGAAAGAATTGAGAGAAGGAAAAAAAAATATATGGAACAGTTCCTGTAAAAGGTGGAGAGGTAGGGGACAGAAAATGAAAAGACAAAAAGAAAATGATTTCAGCGGTTCCTCATGCAAATCTCACCTTTAATGTATCTCGTTCGACTTTTCATCCTACCTTTTTACTTGCTGAGTGCGGAAGACGGTCGGGGAGGGGAAGAAGGGGGACCTGAAGCCCATTTCTCTTGTTCGTTTGCATGTTTCCAATTCTTCTTACACCTTGCATTTTTCCCTCTTTTTTTTTCATTCTTTCATTTCTTCTTCTTTTTTTTTTTGGTCCTTTTTTCAACCCTCTTCCGAAGTCTAGCTATGAGATCTAAGGGAGAGAAAATGTGAATTGAAAAACACTTAACACAGTCGGGAAAGGAGAAATTAAAAAGGAAGGAAAATGTAATGATAAGTTCGTTTCCGACAAGAATCCTTTCTTCTCCCTCTCTCTCTCTCTCTCTTCTCCTTTTACATCGTTTCTTGGCCTTAAAAAGTACCGCCTTGATGCCAGTCGCAGCATTTATGCATCGATCTATTCCTTGTGTTGTCATCGATTTCGTGCTAAATTATGATTTATTATCTATGTATTTTGACTTAAGGATACATGCCGCATAAAGGATAATAAATAGTTTCTTTTCGTGAAGATCTAATACACGAAAGAATGTACAATTTATAGTTTTACGTGTACCTTATGTACAAGACACTTTCGAAGAGGATCAGCAGTATTAGAAGTCTTATTCTTTCTATTGTCAATCAGCTACACTGTAAAAAGTACATCTCGAAAGGGTCTTTCCACAGTTTGAATGAATCAACTTTAAATCACTTCTAAATGTTTCTACCTCCGATCACTTTTTGAACACTTTCTGTACACGTTTTGGCATAAATTAGAATATACAGATAGCTTAAGTATACACCGTGTAGTTGAGGAAACAGGTGTATAGCAAGCACTTGGCTCATCTTGCTGATAGCAAAGACCTTTAAGAAACGGAACCACTATAAACAGAGTATGCTCGTCACTTTTGTTGATATATATTGAACTTTGATGCAGAAATAAGTGAACCGAAGTGGACTTATCACATTATGAACAAAAAATGTATACTTGCATTTATAGAGAATTTTAGTGAGAAATTGTCGTGAACCCAAATAGTGCCCAATCTAGCAACACTGTACTCATAGGTATGGCAAGATCAATACATAGGACGCTTACTTCAAATATATACATATATATAATTGATTCGGTATTTCCGTATTATAGGACATACAAACACGCAAAATTGATCCATCGGCCATTTTATATGAGTCGAAGCGTACAAGAAGTTGTCTAGAGGGGCTATGGTGGCTTAATGATAGAGCGCTCACCTCTGGTGCTTGGGACCGTCGGTCGATCCCTGCTCATGCCATTTGGGCTTTGTGGTGGATAAACATCGTGTGTATGGGTTTTATCGGGGTTTTCCCGTTTCCTTCCACTTTCTTCATTGCACCAATCATCCCATCATCATCCATCCGGCCTGAGCCAAAGATCCATCCGGCCTGCCTAAAGGCCTTAAAATTAAATTCAAATTCAGAGTAATCCCGAAGTTCAAAGTGCATAAGAGGGATTTAAAATTCATTTTCAGAAATACATTATAAACTGCACATTTCTTTGTGTATATCATCTACATTTCTTCAACGTAAAACTGCAACTATAAGGTTCATGTGAAAGTTTAAGTGGAACAGTGATGATTACGGATCGAATTTTTACAAATCATAATTAAATCCGGAACTCTTTTCCCGTGCGTTATCTTCAGGTCATTATTTTGGTTAAATAGTTAGATTGTTCTTTTTAACGTTGATAAAACAATAAAGCCTGTGCCGCTAATGGAACAAAATTTTGTTCGATTCTTTCAACTATTTTCCTCATAAATATATTACAAATAATTGAAGGAAAATAATGGGTTTTACCGAGGATATTATGTGGAACAAAGCATTGTGTTTCGAGAATTGTCTATTTGGTATAACGTTCGGTCAACAAAGGAACGATCTTATAAAATATTTAGTAAAAGATATATTTTGTAATATTTTAGGAATCTTTAGGAAGATGTTTACATTTTTAGGTCAGTTTTTGGGGATTTTCGGGCATGAATATACACGTAATTCCAGAGTGTTTGTCATAGAAATCTGATAATATCGATGATAATTACTTTTAGATAGATGAAAGAATATTGTTATTACCATCCCCACTCCCGTCTTTGTTTTGACCTCTTTCCCACACTATCAATTGATACACTTTAACTTGTTTAAAAGTGTACAGAAAGTGTTTATAGCGATTGGAAGTGATAAATGGTACAAAGAGTGTTTGCCCATGTGGAAAAGATCCTTTCAAAGTGAAAGAGGTACACATTTTTCCACCAAGGAGGCATTCTTTGTTTTCTATTAATAACTGGAATCATAGAACAAATTTATAATTTTCTATAATCTAAACGTTTCCTCTTGTCAACTGTGAAAAACTCCAACTCTAGAACATGTTTCTATATTGTTTAAAATATTCGAACATTAATCTTCGTGCCCTTGTTCGACCTATTATACTTCCAATTAATGTTAGTTTCTTGTTTGAAGTGAACTTTTGTTATATTGCAATGTCATATATTTGACTTTAATTAACTCTCTTGCGTTACATAAGCGATATGACGTATGTCTTTCTCTTTACTTGTACTCAAAAACTTCCTTAACTATTCTCGTCCTCTACTATAGAGAGAAGAAAGAGATTAGCTTTTGTTATTTCCATATTTTCTCATTAATTACGCATAATTCATATACACGTACTAGTAGGACAAGAACATAACCGCGAGGAACTTGCTATTTCAATTTGTATCGTGTTAAATCTTTCAAAGTTTTGTATCAAGAAGTGCCTGAGAAATACACCATGGTGACAGACAACCATTATATAATGAATACAGTGAAACACAATACGTGTATGTGTACGGGAAAGTGCAATTACGGATCTTTCTATGTGTGTGTTATGGTGTGATGGCGTGACGGAACCAAATCTTTTGTATTAAAACAAGCGAATACAATACGAACGGACCTCTTGTGCTTCCTCACTTGCCCGAAGGCATTTTAAAGTTAATTTAAGATCTACAATGGAACGAGGTAGTTAGAATTTGTAATAGGGTGTCTTGTAGGAAAATAGAACCTTAATGAAACGGGCGGTGCACGAACGAAATAGCGGTAGAGGAAGATGGAAGGCGTCTGGGGGAACGCGGGTGGTTGGGAGACTCAGATTTCTCCATCACTATCAACTGATCTCCGTCCGTATTCCCTCTGCCTTCGTTCTCGTTTGGGGGAATTTCCCCCTTCCCTTTGTTGGGTTGTTCCCCTCCACGATCCCAGGTGATGTGCCCTGGTTTAATTTACCTGGTTAATGAGCTGGATGCGAATCTTACCGCGGTTATCTGCTTACTGATCATTCGCGGGGAGGGACAGGAACAGAGAGTAGAGGGAACGAGTGTTCTAAAAGAGCGAGTAGGAAGTAGGATTGATTTAGTTCCTCGTCGTGTTTAAAATGGACTGAATTCATGTTGGTTTCCATCAAGGAAATTTAAAATTCATGTACTATATTTGTTATATGGATGAGAAAAATCATATTGAATATTCAAATGAAAGATTGTAATGTAGTATTTAATTTCAAAGCGAAAATTTTGTTCCGACTTTCTATAGAATATGAACAATACTCGTATCTGAACATGATAGAACTAGAAATTCACATTGCAAATTCGAGTCTCCGTACCGGAGATTTTGCCTGGTTTTTTTTTTCAGTTTCACCAGGCAAATGCCATGATTGCACCTAAACTCAGACCCGACCCGCTACCTTCCCTGTTCCACAAAAACATAAAGAGAAGCTGCCTATTGTTGTGCGTTGTTCCCAACCATCAGGAGGAGTAAAAATAAAGCTACTTGATTTTCAAGAACTGCGTGGTGAACCTCCGATAGTTAATCAAATAGCGCCGCGAAAAAAGAAATCGAACGTATTAAACAAAATTGTTTGTTTCTGTGTAGACATTACTAGTAACACGAATTTTGATGGGGTAGCACGAAGCGGCATGGGAAATGTTTATTACAAAGTTAAAGGAAAATGTGATCGTGAAAATTGTAGGTATTGGTTGTGGAGCACATATTCGTAACCAAGTAGCTTTTGATAGGCTTCTGATTGATGTCGAAAACATGCATAGTAGTTAAGATATACTGTATAAGTATTTTCAAATTGATACGGTACGAGTATCGACATTAAAGGATTTTTTTTTTACGTTGTTGCAGTTGAATACAAGAAACTTTTGACATTTGGTAGTATGCGTTTTCTCTCTCTTGCCTTGAACGAATATTCCTCTTATTTGAAGCACTCAGTTTTTTTTAAAAGAAAAATTGCCTGTTTTAATTTTTTCAACAATTCCGTAGTTGAGTTCTATCTATGGTATATTAGTAATTAGTTGGCCTTGTTTAATGCATGTAGTCTCATTACGGAGAGCGATAGCGCTACGGTAACACCCATTGCAGTTGAAGCATCCAAATTCCAAATTTCACTAACATGTTGCAAGTCGTAAAGATGTAGTGTTCATCCTTGGCAGGGGGTGTGCTCCAAACAACTCAACAAAGGGGATCGGAAGTTCCTTCACAAAATTACAAGTCACTGAACGCAAACACACGCTATACACTTACACAACCCACTGGCGCATAAGAATAAATTCAATGAACATATTATTCGTGGCAATATTATTGATAGCGATTTAACAATGGCGTATTGTCCTTATAGCCAGTGATGAGAACTATGTCAAGAATAAAATAAATGTTATAGGACATGTTTAAATGAGAAAAGTATGTTTCATTTTCTTGATTATTTTCTCACGAACAATTTTAACAAATAGTTCGGAACAAATATAAATATGTAACAAAGGGCTCGCGCGAACCTCTTCGAGCCTCCTTCAGCACACCCCTTATCCTTGGGAAACAAGAAAATGCCTGAAAATCGCATAAGAAAATGGAATGATTAGTTTCCATGAACTTACAACAAGAAGAGTTATTTATCTCTTTTCCCCTCGGTGGCTGTGAAAATTTGTAAGATATCATTGATTGAAGAATTAAAGTAGGCGGACATTCAGAAAACTACTGAGTTTATTAATTTCCGATCAAACATTTTAGAGGATACTGATTCGACACGACGAACTAGTTCTACATAAAGTATTTTTACGGGATATAAACACAAAATTATTAAACGAGAACTCAACTGAAAAAGTGTTTCTTACAATGTTTTTAATTTTGACAAGGAATATTCAGGTGTCGATTTTTTTTTTCTGAAACTTTTGCTCAAATAGAAGGATTAGGTTAAAATGTATTATATGGATGGTACCAGCACTATGGCTTACGCCCGTCCCGAGCCCAAGTAGAAAGAATTGTTTCCTTACTGATCAGAAGACAAGAGTGTGAGACCTTTTTTCACCTTACTGATAAACCTCAACCATCAACGTCACACGAGTCAACATCGTAAAGTAGCAATCCAAATCTTTTAGTGTTTTCTTATCTACATGTAAATATTCTTTTATATTTTAGGATAGTATTGTTTCTATCATTTGTCTTTTGTTTATTTCATGGACGGATGTTTGAAGTAAGCGTTTCTCCGGTAGAAAATATTGTTCCCCTCACGAAAGAGAACGGTTTGGAAGGTTCAGACCACACTTGTCCCAGTTTTTTTTATATATATGTATATTTTTATCAATAATAATAGCACCCTTAATTAAGAACTCGATACGGGAAGACGGAGTTCAGAATCTTCAACACTTAGTAGTTAGGAAAAACGTATTTAATTTAAAGAAAATCACATCTATAGTGTAGTCATTTAGTATACGTCATTCTCCGGTTAAAGAGGGGTTCTTTTCCTTTCAATATCGAAGTAATATCCAGCTTCCGAAAATTCATTTGAAATCCTCCTCCATCTCTGAGTAGAAGCAAGTTTATTTTTTCGTCTGTACCTTTTTTTTTCTTCTTCTGACCTGTCTCTTTTTCTCTCCACAGAAACTCTCACACACATATCGCGTTCTCTTGTTGCAACCGGCCACATCCGGGAGCTGCCAGTAATTGTCGCCCTCATCCGAGGAAACATTACCACCATCTGACTCGATCTCATTTCACCTGATCTGATTTCCAGCAGCAATCCTATCCAACTCACCCTCCGCCCGCAAAAAAAAACCTTCATTTTTTCTCATTCCATCCACCATGGTTACTTTGGACGGTTTGTATGGTGTGCGAAAAGAGAGGGAATTAAAAGACCGAAACAGCAGCTGTTTTGGTACAGCCGTCCCTCAGACCTTTCCTCTACTTTTCTTTTTGCACAATAAGACAATAAGGCAACTGCATACGTCAACAAGACGCCATCAATGTCATGAACCCTAAATGCCTGCCTCTTTCTCTCTCTCTCACACACACACGCACAAATTATATATATATATAATTTCGAGTCCCACTAATCCGAACTAATTCGTGCTGTGCCCTGTTCGGATTAGCAAAAGTTCGAAATATCCGGGCCTACACTTTTTAGTAGGCCCATGTCCTTGAGCTTTTTATAATAAACAGTACCGTACTTTAATTACAGTATTTAATTAAAATTGTACCCTGTACTTCTGTACTTTGAGTTCATTTTCTTGTACGTTGTATATAAAATACACATTTTTACATTAAAAAAAAACTGTTTTATTTTTCCCCTCTTAAGTTAAAGTTAAAAATAATTTGGCATATTATCCTTGTGCTCTGTTCGGTTTATCCGGATTTTCGGATTAGCGGGACCTCTACTATATATATATATATATATATATATACAGGAGGGTGGATATATATATATATATAGATAGATAGATAGATATGAGCCTCCTGCATAGCTTAGTCGGTAGCGCGCTCGACTTCAGTGCGAGCGGTCCCGGGTTATATTCCCGATTGGGGCTCAAAAATTTCGGTGTTGACCCAGCATCGTGAGGATAATTGAGGAGCTGCTGTAAATAAAAGACAGTGGCGATCACAGTGAGAGCTTCGATCGGCTCTCCTCTCCCAACCCGTCTGGTCAGTGTGGGAGCAGTAGACCAACTCCTCCCTTCGGGGAGAGGCCTCATCCACTAGTGGATTGAATATGGCTGTCATTTATTTATATATAAGGGTGGTTCCACACTGACTCTGAGACTACGCATTTTTTTTTTTTTAAGTAACTTTTGTTGAAGTATATATGTGAATAATCATATCCCAAAGTTTGTGCCCTTAGTTTGGAACCCATATCATGTATGTACATTTCGAGAAAATGTATTTTAAAGGCCTAGTTTCTTTAAAATAAATAAGTATATGTATACTTATGTTATATTAATAACGTATATGTTACTAAATTTTTAGGTGTATTGAAGTCGGTACAAACACACGGTTTATTTTAGTCTGCGTACATTCCCTCAAATAATATTTTTATATCTGTACGTCGAGAACAAAACTCGTTTATAATTTGAACTGCATAGTTGCAACACTTTTCTCTTAATATATTTGTAAGCTAACAATAACGATGAATATTCTAATGATTCATCTATGATATATTTTTTTTTTTTAATTTTCCGAACGAAGAGGTAAATTAGAATACTTTGGTAGAAACTGGATTAACAAGCATCGTTTTCGGTTTTTCATATTAATTTTCATCTCTCAAATAATTTTACACTAGCAATAACCTTATATTACTAAATCAATAAGCATTTTTGTCAAACATCAATTCGTGTTTCCATTCAACAAACTATATAAATGCTATCGAAATCTGTGTAGACATTTGTATGAGACATATCGTCTACTTACATTTTGGTCCTAAGTTTTATATTCTTTACAATCGATAATCTTGCTTAATTGTTTATTTTTATGTACTTTCTCTCTCCCTTCCTCTCCTCTCACTCCATATTTATTTATATATTTATTTACTTGCTCAATATGAGCTCTTTCAAGCAGATGGTTAGATGGTAAATTTACGAATGAATCTGTTTCTTATTTGTTTCTAACCCGTTAAAATAGGTGAGAAATATATCATTCAAGTCCTATATCATTTTGTCATTGATAATCAAATTAACATTCGTGTGCAAAGAGACGCGAATCATAAGATTAAGTTGCCCAAACAGCGTTTCATAACATTTTGAAGAAATTCAATGTTTCGATACAAATTATTTCTTTTACGTTCTAAGTCTGTGTCAAAATGTTATTTGAGTTTGACTGACAGTTGATTGTTTCTAGTATTTATTTATTTATTTCGTAATTTTTGGTGCTGTTAGTTGATAATATTATTCAATATAAAATTAGGTAATGATATTAAAAAAAGTTATACTGGGTTGTTACCATAGCTATCGTAAATCTAATTGAATCAGTGTTCTGATTCACATTTTGTTATTCCGAATACAAACTTTCACGTCAGAGTGAATGCTAAAAAAAAAAGTATTTTTAAAAAGCATAATACAGATAGTTGCCTTATTAGTTTTTGCGTAGTGAGGAAAAATATCATGTAAAAACAAAGAGAAGTGCAATTTTCTAATATGTCAACTGCGATGCATTCTTCCAAGCGGGCTCATTCTATTGTGTCGACTGGTTGATGTGCATCACCACTGCTATTTGCCCACGTAATAACACTGTCCATCCTCGTTTGTGACGCTTCCTTGACACACGTTCGTCGACCCTATAACAGTATAATGTAAAAGCTTCACAACGCTACGTCATAGACAAAAGTTTGTCCTTCCTACTTTTTCTTATCTTCGTTTTTCGATGGTAGATCCTAACGATGAAAAGAAAAAGACGTAGATAACAGCAAAATAAGACACAATTTTCAAGTACAGTGGTGAAACTATTTGGTGAAACTTTATTAGATGATGTAGGTCAAAAATGGGAATATTAAAATAATGTACAACTAATCTAATAAATTTGATAACTTGGAATAGGACACTACAAGTGAAAATTAAAATTGTAAAATGTGCTCATAAAATCTGTAAGGGGATGATTGAAAGTACTCAAATTTCAAGTGATTACATTGTATGCAATTTTGGAATCTAGTTTTGGCATGGCATTGAATTTGGATACATTTTGAATGGAACTAAGTGGAATCTAATTTGTCTTTCCGGGGCTGCGATATCAAATGTTTCACCACATCTAGTTTTTGTAAAAGTATCTGCAGTGTGGCGTTTTCAATATTGCATTTAAATCAATTTTGTGTCATTATTATTATTAACTAATCTGAGTTAACACTCAAAAAGTCATGCTGTTGTCCCCCAAAGTTTAGATAAACAGTTCTCTAAACAAATGGTATCTTTCCTCCGCTACCTTTGAATTCCCGAAGAATATCCTCTGTTATTGTTTTCTGGCGTCCCCGGCCATAAGAAGTGGTAGATACGAAATGACATATGCGAAGTGTATAACTGAATAACTAATGGTTCGCTTCATAATTTATTCACGATAAAATAGACCTTGAAGTTTAGGAAGTTCAAAATATTTGATTTTGTGTATAGTTTTCACCTAATATTTACTGTCACTGGCGTGAAACAATTTCATCACTAGCCGAAGAACACAAATATCAATATGCCACACTTATATATTGAGATCCAATAAAATGTAATCTTGTTATCAGCTCATTACAGTATCATACTGAAACAAAATTTATCCTCGACCTTCACAGTATTCCAAATTACAAGGAATCCATTATAATCCGCGGTTTCGAATAATATAGCCCTAAAACATTGCTGAAACGATGGTCTACATTCTAAAATGTAACTGTTGCTCGTTACTTGGTAAGTTACTCTACTATCAAAGTAACCAATTGCGTGCAAAAGTATAATTAAGTAACGCGTTACCAAAGTCTGTGTGTTTAATTTGTGCGAGTGCGAAAGCATTTGTCTGGGGACTTAGAATCAGAAAGCGCAAAGTAGCCAGGATACTTGGGGTATACTTGACAGGTGGGAGCGTTAATTTGTAAGAGCTTTAGCAGAAATCTTAACTTTGTATACATACGTCAGAGAGAGGGAGCTTCATTAGTGTAATTAAGTCATAGCAAAGTCCTTTCTACTCACACTCCTCTGGAGAGAGTTCATTAGTGACCACCTTTACCTTTCCCAATTAAGTGCAATTATCGGGATGTGGAAGTTGACTAAAGGAAGATGTGGTTCTTGGACACGTGGCTAATTAGCAGTCCGTACTCTCCACAGGACCACAGCTGTCTCTACCCTCGTGTCTCACTTCCTTCGCTAAATTCTCTTCCCTTAAGTTGTATGTATATGCCCTGTACGTTAGCTGTTAATGTTTACGCATGTTATTGTATACAGTATGTTTAGAAAGTGATGGTCATAAATTGGAGAGCTAAACAAGAAAATAGTTTCTTTGAAGAAATGATGAAATATGGTACTTTAAGAGTTAGAAACACTCAAGTGTGTCGACGTATCGTCACAAATAACGTTGTATTTCGATAAGTAGTGAAGTAACAAGTGCCGCATTAGCAAATGACAGTCGAAGTTGTACAGACAGAGGGACTGTATTTTATCAAAGTTTATGATCGGGGGAGTGCAGGATAGAGAGGACTCCTCATGTAAGATTTTAGTTGTTAAATAATTAACATTACGTAGTAGACACAGTCTTAACATTTTATTTTCAATGAAAGATCTTTGTTGTTTCGTCCTCAATCCTCATGAATTAATGCTTTACTTTATGACCTTCGCTTTCTAAACACCCTGTATACAAAAAAAGTGGCCTCAAAAGTTAAGTAAGATCTTCATCTGGAAATTATAATGAAGTGCTTTCTGAAACGTCAGGAATGAATTTGTATAATCTTCGTGCTGTTCCTCATTGTGTATATAAATTGAAATACGTATTCGCACTTTATCGTGTATAATATTTAATATTCGAATCACCCGAACTGTACATTCCCAAAGGCCATAAATAAATGCAATTAATATTCGAACAGAACATGAACTT